>JAWJVD010000043.1:0-96596 GCA_038048745.1 Coluber constrictor foxii
GCACCAAATTTTGGGCTCCGTTGTGATTGTAAATCGAGGACTACCGGTAATCCCAAGAGCCTGGTGGCGCAGTGGACTAAGTGCGGTTAAAGTAGCACTTAGTTGCCAGCTGCCTGCAATTACTGCAAGTTCGAATCTCACCAGGCTCAAGGTTGACTCAGCCTTCCATCTTTTCCAGGTAGGTGAAATGACGACCCGGATTGTGGGGGCAATAAGCTGACTTGGTATAAAAAAAAGAACACCACTTTAATGGGGGGGGGGGAGGTTGAAAGCCCTACTAAGCATGTATATACAAAAATATTAAACGCATTGTAAGCCGCCCTGAGTCTCCGGAGAAAGGGCGGCATATAAATCGAACTAATAAATAAATAAATCCCACCCTCCCCTACCCTCAGTTGCCTGCTGTGCTTTTCCTCTCCATCCCAAACCCGAAAACAGAGCGCAGATTTTCTGCCCACCTCTCCCTCCTCCCCACACGGCCCTTGCCCTCAATTTGAGGGAGAAAGCCCCACGCCCCAGAAAGAAAGAAAGGGAACAATGGCTTCAGAAGAGAAGCAGAGGAAAACATTGGAAAAGAGAACGAGAGCAGGGTGGGGTGGGGTTGGGTTGGGAGGGAAACGTGCCCCTTTCCTCTATGTTTTGGAAAAACATTTTGAAGTCCAAGGATCGGGTGCTGTGAAATTGAGGAAGGGGCTACATTGCCTGGGGCCAATCGCCCAGAGTCTTGGTGGAGAATTTTGATTTGTTTCCTGTCAATCAGTTGGAAAGGCAATGCAGAGGTTGGGAAGGTTTTTCTTTTGGAAGAGGGGAAGAGAAACGCATAGCTTAAAGGGGTTTGCCCCCCCACCCAGATGAGGGTCTCCCCATTTGCAAGTGCTCGGCTTTCATTTTTTCAAGGAGAAGAGGGCAACCACGTGTCCTGTGGGGGTGGGGGGTAGCTCTCCTCGACTTACGGCCACAATTGAAACACCGTCCCCCCTCCCCAAATTTCTTTTTTTTTAATAGTTTTTTTTAATTTATAATTTTATTTTAACACCTATTTGACATTGACACAACCTATAAATATCTTATCATTTTTAAGCGTTTTATTTTCATAGTGGTTTTTAACTGAACGTTATGGAACGTTTTCCAACTTTAAAAACCACAAGTTTAAAAAAAAAAAAGGAAAAGGAAAAATAATCAGGCAAATACAAGCCAAAGGGGAAAAAAAAAACAACGACAACACAACAGCGTAATTTACAATTTTACCGCTTTCCGTATCTGCTTTTGTAAGGCCACTATTCAATATTTGCCTTCCCATAGATTTCAACAATTCTAGGAAGAGTATGATAATTATAATAATATGATACTGATTATAACCGTTTTGATTATACATCTATACTGCTGCTGGGTTTCAATTTTTTTTTACTACTGGTTCTGTGGGCGTGGCTTGGTGGGCATGGCTTGGTGGGCGTGGCAGGGGAAGGATACTGTAAAATCCCCATTCCCTCCTCACTCCAGGGTCCTTTCCCACCCCACTCCAGGGAAGGATACTGTAAAATCTCCATTCCCTCCCCACTCCAAGGGAAGGATACTGTAAAATCTCCATTCCCACCCCACTCCAGGGAAAGGATACTGTAAAATCTCCATTCCCTATTTTATTCTTAATTCTATTCTATTTCTATTGTATTCTCTATTCTATTCTATTCTATTGTATTGTATTGTATTGTATTCTATTCTATTGTATTGTATTGTATTGTATTCTATTCTATTCTATTCTATTCTTTCATTCTTAATTCTATCCTATTCTTTTATTCTTAATTCTATTCTATTTCTATTTCCATTCCATTCCATTCCATTCCATTCCATTCCATTCCATTCCATTCCATTCCATTCCTTTCTATTCCATTATTTCATTCTTAATTCTATCCTATTCTTAATTCTATTCTATTCTTTTCTTTCATTCTTAATTCTATTCTATTTCTATTCTATCCTATTCTTTTATTCTTAATTCTATTCTATTTCTATTTCTATTGTATTCTCTATTCTATTGTATTCTATTGTATTGTATTGTATTGTATTCTATTCTATTCTATTCTATTCTATTCTATTCTATTCTATTCTATTCTATTCTATTCTATTCTATTCTATTCTATTCTATTCTATTCTATTCTTTCATTCTTAATTCTATCCTATTCTTTTATTCTTAATTCTATTCTATTTCTATTTCCATTCCATTCCATTCCATTCCATTCCATTCCTTTCTATTCCATTATTTCATTCTTAATTCTATCCTATTCTTAATTCTATTCTATTCTTTTCTTTCATTCTTAATTCTATTCTATTTCTATTCTATCCTATTCTTTTATTCTTAATTCTATTCTTTCAGTCTTAATTCTATTCTATTCTATTCTGTTCTTTCATTCTTAATTGTATTCTATTCAATTTCTACGTACAGATTGGAGTAGGAAGAGGGGCAGGGGGTTCTCTCCCTAACAGAGAGAGAGGAAGATGCCTCCCCTCCCTCCCCCAAGCCCACCTGGGGGTCTTTTCGTTTGCTATCTGCCCCTTCCACGCCCCCCCCCCCCGGCTTAGATGCTCTTCCCATAAATGGCTTTGCTTGACAAGGGGAAGGTGGGTTTGAGTTATATCGAATCAACCGTCACGGTGAATCTGGCATGCTGGACACGTAAGGCATTGCTCATGTCAGGAGCCTCCCCCTCCCCCCCCATAAATGTGGTGATACGGAGATCTCTTGTGTCACGGCCAAACACCCCTGTTTTCCCCCACACACACATACTTTATTTTGCAAAGAGAACCAGTTGGTCCAAGCGAGCAGAGGGAGAGCTGGGTGGGAAGGACTGGAGAGCCCATGCTAATGGGAGACTACAGAATAAGAAGAGTTGGGAAGGGTCCCTGGAGGTCATCTAGCCGAAACCCCCTGCTCCAGCAGGAGACTCTGTACCATTTGGCTGTCCAATCTCTTCTTAAAAGCCTCCCGCGATGAAGCATCCATAACTTCTGGTGGCAAGCTGTTCCGCTGGTGAATTGTTAGGAAATTTCTCCTTAATTCCAGGTGGCTTCTCTCGCCTTGATTCGTTTCCATCGGTTGCTTCTTGTTCTGCCTTCAGGTTGATTTCCCGCCCCCCCTCCTCTTCTTTGTGGCAGCCCCTGAAATATTGGAAGATTGCTATCCTGTCTCCCCTGGTCCTTCTCTTCTCTTCGCTAGACAGTTCCTGCAACCGTTCCTCGTATGTTTTAGCCTCCAGGCCATTAATCCTCTTTGTTGCTCTTCTCTGCACTCTTTCTAGAGTCTCGACATCTTTTTTTAATAGTGCGGGCACCAAAACTGGATGCTATATTGAAGGTATCAAGGAGATAGCTGGACTATCCTCTCCCACCCTCAAAAAAAATAACACTGATGGGAAACAATATCGAGAACGAATTCCAGAGGAATGACACTGAAAATCAAGTCAGGATCACACATTTTATTTGTGTCTCTTAGCCCGGCTTAGTATTTTAGCGAGGGCCTTCCCCCCCCCAACCCTCCCCACTTTCCTCGCTTTTCGGCTCGAGAATCGAAGGAAACAAGGTGTCCCAGATTTCGTCAACCTCCTTGTCGAAGGGAGCGTACCTGCCACCCAAAACGTGTCAAATAAAGAATAAAAATAAGGTGAGATTTGGAGAAGCGGGTCTCTGAAACTGTGCTTCTCAAAAGATTTAAAAAAAAAACAGTCACAGAGTTGGGAGGGACCTTGGAGGTCATCTAGTCCAACCCTTGCAGGACAAGGGATTCGAACCGCTGAACTGCCGAATTTTTCTGATCGACAAAGCTCAGCGTCTTTAGCCACTTGAGCCGTCTAGTCAGATGTGAAACTACGCCGTTCCTAAATCGGGGAGATTATTTTTTTAAGAAATAAAAACAAAATTTATCTCCTCCTGAGGTAATTAGGAGAACGACTTGCTAACTTGGCCCTTAAGAAAAGAAAAAAACCTCTGTGCATATCCCAGCCTCATTTTCCCAGATCCTCCCTATTTTTTTTTATTGTTTTATTACTGCACATTATGAAAAACACATAACATACAACATATAAACGTATCCCCTTTTTAACAAGGGTTTCTTTGTGTCTGCTTTCCACTGTGATTTTCCACACACACACACATATGTCTCTCATATTGTTTCATTCTCTTCATTGTCTCCTTTTTGATTGATCACAATATATTTTCTAATCCTAATAGCCTTAATTTTATACATTTCTATATATTGGTTTCAGATGCTGAAAAACCCATTTATGCTTAACTATTTTTCCTCCCTTAAAACAATTAGCTAATATTTATATGTATTATATATATATATACATATACATATATTTTTCTTTTCTTTTCGTAGGCCTTTATGTGTATTTCTCTTTAGCCAGGTTCTTCCTACGTAAACCAAGATTTTTATGCAGCCCTAGTTCAGTGAAATCACAATCCACTAGTTTCTAGGCTTTTTTTCAGGCAGCCAGCAGACCTTTTGCTGCCCATTAGGAGACTAAGATAGATCTATTTCGGGCTTATACGCCCTCATCAGTTAGCCACACCCTCATCCCACGTATCCTCCCTGTAAAGGTACAATATTTGTTTTCTTTCCTTTTCGTAGGCCTTTATGTGCGTTTCTCTTTAGCCAGGTTCTTCCTACGTAAAGCAAGATTTTTATGCAGCCCTTGTTCAGTGAAATCACAATCCACTAGTTTCTAGGCTATTTTTCTTTTGGCAGCCAGCAAACACTTAGTCTCCCGATGGGCAACAGAGTGTTTGCTGGCTGCCAGAAGAAAAAAAAGCCTAGAAACTAGTGGATTGTGATTTCACTGAACAAGGGCTGCATAAAAATCTTGCTTTACGTAGGAAGAACCTGGCTAAAGAGAAATACACACACACACATATATATATAATATATAAATACACATATATATATTTGTTGCATACATATTTTACATTTTAACCCTCCCTTTCTAAATCAGGGCTCTCTCACAGTCCAGTGCACGAACCAACCTGCCTGTCTGTCTTTTTTTTTTTTTATATAGTTCCCCTCCAACCTTGATTTTCCTTCCTTTTCCGCTTTTCTTAACTCTCTCCATCCCCACCCCTTCCATTTGCCCTCCCACCAGAACAAGAGAAAGCAATTGCATTGTCTAAAAACAGACACCTGCTCACTTGCCTCTCTCCTTCTGGGTGTGCAATATCCCTGCCCCCCCATCTCTCTCTCTCTCTCTCACACACACACACACACACACACACACACACACACACACCATAGTAACAGGCCTAGCTGCTATAGGAGAAAAGGGCTTCTGATAAAGAGTCCCGCGATTGGAGCATAAAAACACCACCACTATAAAATCAGAAGCAAAGGCTACTTACACACCCACACTCACACCCACACCCTTGGTGATTTCCCTGACTGTCCCTCCTGTTTGTGTCACCCTTTGGTTTTTTGTTGTTTTTTTTAAATTTGATTTATATGCCGCCCTTCTCCGGAGACTCAGGGCGGCTTACAGTGTGTTAAGCAATAGCCTTCATACTTTTGTATATTTTTTATACAAAGTCAGCTTATTGCCCCCCACAAACTGGGTCCTCAATTGACCTCCCTTAGAAAGGATGGACGGCTGAGTCAACCTTGAGCCTGGGGAGATTCGAACTGGTGTAATTAACATCCAACTGTCTGCAATTACACCAGTTCAAATCTCACCAGGCTCAAGGTCGACTCAGCCTTCCATCCTTTCTAAGGGAGGTCAATTGAGGACCCAGTTTGTGGGGGCAATAAGCTGACTTTGTATAAAAAATATACAAAAGGATGAAGGCTATTGCTTAACGCATTGTAAGCCGCCCTGGGTCTTCGGAAAAGGGCGGCATATAAATCAAATTTTTTAAAAAAAGCCAGATTCACTTAATAACCATAGCTGCAGGGGATTCACTTAACAACTGTGGCAAGGAAAATTGTAAAACGGGGCAAAAGTGACGACATACATGGGCTCCATTGTGGTCGCTGCCTGCACCAGCCTCATTGCTACGGTCAGAAGGTTGCAAAAGGGAATCGCAGAAGCCTGCGACCGTCGTAAGTACGAGTCCACTGCAAGCATCTGAATTTCAATGACGTGACCAGGGAGGAAGCTGCTTGCTCAACACTAAACGTAACAACCAGCCCCCCAGCCCCCCGCTTAGCCATGGAAATCCTGGCTGCCATTGTGGCCGTAACTCGAGGAATACCCATAACTTGCAATGGCCACGCTGAGCTCCGGTTACCGCAGAGACGTGGATCACCGTCCACGCACCGCAAGTGCCAGAGAAGCGTGCATTGGTGCAGCCAGGCGAGGCTGCGAAAGCAAGACGCACTTCTGCCAGTGTGATAAGGAGATGAGTGTGTGTGTGTGTGTGTGTGTCTCCCGGGCAGTCCACCCCGTCCCTTCTCTCTAGGAACGCGCGTGTGCAAGCAGGAATGCCAATTCCGTTCTCCTCCAACGTTGCAAGGATTTTCCTCCATTTTTTGTTTTTTTTCCCAAAACAACCATCAAAGTGCCTAAATTTAGAAGCAGCTAACTCTTTCGGCTGGGCATTTTGGTTGACCAACTCTCCATCTCCCTCGGGGCTGTGGGTGGAGGTTTCTGGCAGCCAGGCCATGCCAAGGACCCGGGAAAGAAATCCACCTTCTCCAGCTGCCTTCCTGCACAGGCTGGGGTTTTTCTTATGGTCTCTCGGCAGATGGGAAGGGAACACATATGGCTTGGGCACGGATGTGTTTGCATGTCAGGCGGTCCTGCTGGCTGATTTCTGAATCACCCTGTGTGTGTGTGTGTGTGTGTGTGTGTGTGTGTGTGTGTGTGTGTTTGTGTGTGTTTGCTCCTATCACAACCCCAAAGGCTCTCGAGGGCCTGAATTGCAATGCTGAGGAGAGATTTCAATGCCCCCAAAGGAAGTGTGGTCAGCCAGAGAACACTCGTTGCGTTTCTGCCCTGGTCAAGGTTGCAAGCTAGGATGGCCACCGTCAAGCCACAGGATGTCAGCTTTTTCACAGGGTCAGGAAACAGACACCTGCCCCCCACCACCACCACACACACACAGGCAAGAAATGCAAGAATTCTGTTTTATTGGTGTAAGTTCTATGAACAGCATTTCCTATTCCTGCCTCCTATGCCAAAAAGACTCAATCTTGAGGTTCTTTCTCACTTGCTCCTCTTTTCCTGGGGCAAGCCCACATTTTCCTTACTGGCTCTACTTCCTTTTGCCACCAGCATCTCCGGGGGGGGGTCTTCCACGCCCCCCCCTGAGATGCCCCCCCGCCTCCCCCCCACTATCATGTTCTCACATCTTCTTTACCCAGCAATACTAATCCGGGGCTCCCTCTTCAGTTCACACAAAAATTAGGTTCCTTTCATTGTTTCATTACTCTTCATACCTCTTGGCCATGTTTCTCAACCATTAAGAGGGGTGGACTTCAACTCCCAGAATTCCCCAGCCAGAATTTATTACCTCTGACTGGCCCAGAGTGGGATGGGAATGGGGATTTTGCAGTATCCTTCCTACAGGAGTGGGGTGGGAATGGGGATTTTCCAGTATCTTTCTTCTGGAATGGGGAGGGAATGGGGATTTTGTAGTATCCTTCCCACAAGAGTGGGATTTTGCAGTATCTTTCTTCTGGAATGGGGAGGGAATGGGGATTTTGTAGTATCCTTCCCACAAGAGTGGGATTTTGCAGTATCCTTCCCCCAGGAGTGGGGAGGGAATGGGGATTTTGCAATATCCTTCCCCTGGAGTGGGGAGGGAATGGGGATTTTGCAGTATCCTTCCCACAGGAGTGGGGAGGGAATGGGGATTTTGCAGTATCCTTCCCCTGGAGTGGGGAGGGAATGGCGATTTTGCAGTATCCTTCCCACAGGAGTGGGGATGGAATGGGGATTTTGCAGTATCCTTCCCCGGAGTGGAGTGGGAATGAGGATTTTGCAGTATCCTTCCCCCAGGAGTGGGGAGGGAATGGAGATTTTCCAGTATCTTTCCTCTGGAGTGGGGATGGAATGGGGATTTTGCAGTATCCTTCCCACAGGAGTGGGATTTTGCAGTATCCTTCCCCCAGGAGTGGGGATGGAATGGGGATTTCGCAGTATCCTTCCCACAGGATTGGGGATGGAATGGGGATTTTCCAGTATCCTTCCCCAGGAGTGTGGAGGGAATGGGGATTTTTCAGTATCCTTCCCCTGGAGTGGGGTGGGAACGGAGATTTCGCAGTACCCTTCCCCTGCCACGCCCACCAAGCCACGCCCACAGAACCGGTTGTAAAAAAAAAATTGGATTTCACCGCTGCGGAAGAGGCCTGCTTCCAATGATGAAACACGCGCTCCCCACATCTTCTCCAAAGGAAACACCTCCCCCCCCTCCATTTTTCTCCAAAGGGAAAGTTGACTTTTTGCAAAACAGACCAACCCCAGTCTCACACACAAACACACACAAACACAGCACACACACGTGTCTCCCTTCTCTGGGAGATGCTTCCTTCTTCTTCTCTCCTTCCATCTTCCTATCCGGGCCTTCCTAGCTGCCTTTTTCCCCTGCACCCAACCCCACCCCGGCACAAAAGGCAGGGGGTGGGGGGTGGGTGGGACCGTGGGTGGGGGTGGGGGAATAAATTCAGGCGAGACAGACTCCTTCTTTTGTGTAACAGCACAAAGAACAAGGGCTCTGGAGGGAGATGCCATCTGCTCCTTCCAACCTTTCTTAAAGAGACAGCCCCCCCTTTTTTTTATTCCTGCCCCCCCCCACCGCCCCCCTCGCTCCAAGCCAAAGGGAAATTATTATAATTAATACGGGTGCGGAGTGTGGGGGGAAGGTGCAGTGAGGTGGGAGGGGAGGGGGAGTGAAGATGGAGAGGGAGCGGAGGAGCAAGTTTTTCCTGCTCCAAATTCAGGGGGTTTGGGGAAGGGGAGGTTTGGAAGAGTGGGGGGGGGGAGAGGTCTCTTCGCCTTTGATATCTTTGAATCAAGGTGTGGGGGGGGGGGAAGTCCTGCAGTCAGCTGGGTGTCTCATCCAGCTGACTGCAGAAGTGGGGGGAGGGGGAGGGGAAAGGGAAACAAACAAACACACACACACACACACACCATCATTCACTTGTGATTTCAAGGAGCAGAAATATTTATTAGGGTCCCTTCCATCTGCTGCTGTCTAGGGCTGGGGAGAAGCCGTAGTCCACCCAGTTGCTGGAGGGGTTAAGCATTTAGAAGTGGCAGCTGTCCTCCAGGCCAAACGGTGCCAAGCCATCTCCTGCCTTGGATGGTTGGGGGGCGGGGGGGGGAGGAGGAGAGGAGGAAGAAGGGAAAGGAGGAGGAGGAGGGGGGAAGGAGAGGAGGAGGGGGAAAGAGGAAGAGTGGGAAGGAGAGGAGGAAGGGAAAGGAGGAGGAGGAGGAGGAAGGGAAAGGAGGGGGGGAAGGAGAGGAGGAGGGGGAAGGAGGAAGAGTGGGAAGGAGAGGAGGAAGGGAAAGGAGGAGGAGGAGGAGGAAGGGAAGGGAGGAGGAGGGGGGGAAGGAGAGGAGGAGGGGGGAAGGAGGAAGAGTGGGAAGGAGAGGAGGAAGGGAAAGGAGGAGGAGGAGGAGGAAGGGAAGGGAGGAGGAGGGGGGGAAGGAGAGGAGGAGGGGGAAGGAGGAAGAGTTGGAAGGAGAGGAGGAGGAGGAGAGGAGGAAGGGAAAGGAGGAGGAGGAGGAGGAAGGGAAAGGTGGTGGAAGAGAGAAGAAAGGGAAAGGAGGTGAGGAAGAGGTGGGGAGGAGAGGGGGAGGGGGAAGGAGAAGGAAAAGGGAGGGAGGGAGGAAGAGAGGGGGAGGAGAGGAGGAAGGGAAAGGAGGAGGTGGGGAAGAGAAAAAGAGGAGGAAGAGGTGGAGAGGAGAGGAGGAGGGGAAGGAGAAGGAAAAGGGGGTGGAAGAGAGAGGGAGGAGGAAAGGAAAGGAGGAGGAGGAAAGAAGAAGAGGAGGAAGAGGTGGAGAGGAGAGAAGGAGAGGAGGAAGGGAAAGGTGGTGAAAGAGAGAAGAAAGGAAAAGGAGGGGAGGAAGAGGTGGGGAGGAGAGGAGGTGGGGAGAGGGACGAGAAGGAAAAGAGTGGGGAGGAAGACAGGAGGAGGAGGAAGGTGGTCGGAAGAGAGAAGAAAGGATGAGGTGAGGAAGAGGTGGGGAGGAGGGGGAGGGGGAGGAGAAGAAAAAGGGAGGGAGGAAGAAAGGGGAGGAAGAGAGCGGGAGGAGAGAAGGAAGGGAAAGAAGGAGGGGAGGAGGGGGAAGGAGAAGAAGAGGAAGAGAAGGGGAAGAGGAGAGATGGAAGGAGAGGAGGAGGAGGAAAAGGAGGAAGGGAAAGGTGGTGGAAGAGAGAAGAAAGGGAAAGGAGGGGAGAAAGAGGGGGGAGGGGGACGAGAAGGAAAAGAGCGGGGAGGAAGAGAGGAGGAGGAGGAAGGGAAAGGAGGAGGGAGGGAGGGAGGCTTCAGAGAGGCCCCTGGCCTGCCTGACTGCCTGGGTCTCCTCAGTTCAGCCTGGCTAAGGAAGGAGGTTGCATTCCATTGCCAGAACTCTCAGCCGGGAAAGATGGGAATGGAGGTGCACCCGGGTTAGGCACAAGAGATGAAAGCAGAGAGCAGAAAGGAAGGAGCCAAAGGGCATCAGGAAAGAGAGAGCTCAGCACAGTTTTGGGATCAGATCTATTCCCCCCCCCACCCCCGTTCCCACCACCACCACCACCGTGGTCATTTTCCTCTTTTGCGGGAAGTGAGGAGGCAGGTCGGGCCTCCTTCTCCGGAAGAAGGACATGGAGCAGCCTGGGAAGGCAGCCAAGCTGGTGAAATGAGCTTTAGCTTCTCTTGCTGTCACCTTGGCCTTTCCCTGGAGACGGGTTACATGAGCTGGCTGTGCAAGGAACCTCTGTTACACAGAGAGAGACCGAGAGAGAGAGAGAGGGAGGGGGAGAGAGAAAGAGATCGAGAGGGAGGGGGAGAGACAGTGATCAAGAGGGAGAGAGAAAGAGGGAAAAGAGAGAAAGAAAGAGAGCAAGAGAGAGCAAGAGAAAGAGGGAGAGAGAAAGAGGGAAAAGAGAAAGAAAGAGAGCAAGAGAGAGCAAGAGAAAGAGGGAGAGAGAAAGAGAAATAAAGAAAAGAGAGAAAGAGTGCAAGAGAGAGCAAGAGAAAGGGAGAGAGAAAAAAGAGCAAGAGAGAGATCAAGAGGGAGAGAGAAAAAGAAAGAGAGAAAAGAGAGAGAGAAAGAGAAAGAAAGAGAGAAAGAGAAAGAGGGACAGACGGAGCAGAGAAAGAGAGAGAGATCAAGAGGGAGAGAGGGAGAGAAAGAGGGAGAGAGGGAGAGAGAAAAGAGAGAAAGAAAGAAAGAGAGCAAGAGAGAGAGAAAGGGAACTGAGAGAAAGAAAAAGCAAGAGAGAAAGAGAGAAAGAGAAAGCAAACAAGAAAGAGGGAAAGAGAGAGAGAAAGAGAAATGGGGAAAGAGAAAAAGAGAGGGAGAGAGAGAAAGAGAGAAAGAAAAGAGAGAGAGAAAGAGAGAAAGAGAAAGAGGGACAGACGGAGAGAGAAAGAGAGAGAGATCAAGAGGGAGAGAAAGAGAGCAAGAGGGAGAGAGAGAGAGAAAGAGAAAGAGAGAGATCAAGAGGGAGAGAGAAAGAGAGAAAGAAAGAGAAAGAGAGCAAGAGAGAGAGAGAAAGAGGGAACTGAGAGAGAAAAAGCAAGAGAGAAAAAGAGAAAGAGAAAGCAAACAAGAAAGAAGGAAAGAGAGAGAGAAAGAGAAAGAAAGAGAGGGAGAGAGAGAAAGAGAGACGCTACAACCCTTGTAAACCCCTATCGGTTGCCAAGTTGTCCAAATTTTGATCCCAGGATCAGGAGGATGTTGCGACGGTCATTAAGTGTGACTTGTGTGAGGACCGTCCCGATCCCAAGTCACGATTTTTTTTTCCGCTGCAATTTCAAACTGGTCCCTCCACGAACGAATGGTTGCAAATCACAAGGACTAGTCTCTATTGTTTTGTTTTGTTTTTTCTCCTGGGACTCACCCAGAAAACAATGGGAAAAAATCCAAATCCGAGAAGGCCAGGAGAGAGCTTGAATGTTGGAATCATTCTGGGGAGGGATGGGGGGGGGGGGGGGGAGAGGCCAAAATGAGAATTAGAACCGGAATCAAGGAAAAAAACAAAACCCCGTCAAATGGCACAAGTCCATCTCTCTCGCACAATCGTCTGTTTTATTCACAAGTCAGGAGCCTTTGATCATCTCCGGTACACCCGATTCTGGCGGAGAGATAAAAAAAAATACCGAGGGAGGGAAGGAAGCATCCTTTTTATGTTTGGCAGGAGGAAGGCATCCAGAAGACGACGAGATACCGTTGTGCTTGAGCGAACACCGAGCGATGGGTCTTGGTGTTGTTTCTGTTTTTAATTTGGGTGCGTGTGTGTGTGTGGTGAGAGAAGAGAGGTTTCAAGGTGATGTGAAAATCAGAGAAAGTGCAAAAATATTCACTGGGCACCTGAGAAGAACGGAGCTTCCCCCACTTCTTCTTGTGGTGGGAAGAAAGATTGATTATTATTTTTTTTTCCTGTAATTTTTGCAAAGGTTAGACAGCTTAGGGAAGTGCTTGCAAGTGAAAAAAATTGTGTGTGTGTGTGTTTTTTTTTTAATTGCCTGCTGGAGATGGAGATCTGCATAAGCTAAATTCCTTTAGCTTTCATCTCTCCCTGCTTTTTTTTTTTCCTCCTTCCTCTCTTCCTCAATTTCTCTTTTTTTTTGAGCAGCTTTGATTAGGCAGCTGCTGACTAATATGGATGCCCTGGGCAGTGTAGCTCTTTTTTTAAAACCGGTATTATTATTATTATTATTATTATTAGTTAATCTGTAGTGAGATTCACAGCCTTTGAGGCTGGTTAATAGCTCAGCAGCTCGAGTCCTAACCAAGGACCTAGAAACTGTTAAGGTATTGTCGGAGGATGTAAGCTGTTAGTATTATTATTATTATTATTATTATTATTATTATTATTATTATTATTATTATTATTATTATTATTATTATTTTATTATTATCTCTTTTATTATTATCTCTTTTATTCATTAATGAAAATCAACTGAGCATTTCAAAATGTGTCACATTATTATTAATAATAATAATAATATCTCTTTTATTCATTATTTATTTATTTATTGGTTCGATTTATATGCCGCCCTTCTCCGGAGACTCAGGGTGGCTTACAATGCGTTAAGCAATAGCCTTCATACTTTTGTATATACCTGCTTAGTAGGGCTTTCGGGTCCCCCCAAGCGGTGTTCTTTTTTATACAACTTCAGCTTATTGTCCCCACAATCCGGCTCCTCATTTTACCTACCTCGGAAGGATGGAAGGCTGAGTCAACCTTGTGCCTGGTGAGATTCGAACTTGCAGTAATTGCAGGCATCTGGCAGCTAAGTGCTATTTAACAGCGCTTTAGTCCACTGCTCCACCTGGCTCATGAAACATGAAATCAACTGAGCATTTCAAAATGTGTCTTCTTCTCCTTCTCCTTCTCCTTCTCCTTCTCCTTCTCCTTCTCCTTCTCCTTCTTCTTCTTCTTCTTCTTCTTTTCTTCTCATCATCATCATCATCAACTTTATTCAATTAATTATGAAACTCAGTCAACTGGACATTCAAAAATTCATCACAAATATTCTTGACTGGTGCTGATGGTTGATACGGGTTGCTGCCAGCATCCTAGGGATCAACCAAGCACCTTCTTAAGATATACGATGTTCTAAGTAGCGCAGTTTTTTGCAGTTCCGCTGGTGTTATTGCAGTAGCTGCAATTTCTTGATGATGATGATGAGGATAAGGATGATCAAGGTGTTGCTAACTCCTAGACAGATTTTTTCCCCCCTCCCTGAAGTTTTGTTCCCAGGTTAGTCTTTTAGCTCTTCCAAGGTTATCCCCGTTGTTCCATAATTTTTTCCTGTCTTTTTTTCTTCTTCCTTTCCATCGTTCTCAATATTAGTAGGTGGCTCTAGAACAGATAAACTGAGATTTATCTCCAGCAATCTCTTCCACCTAGGAGGGGTTGGGAATTTCAAGGTCTCCTTCGTTTGCTAACAGTAGAGAGGCCTCCGTTGGGGTGGGCAAAAATTCAGAACTCGGCTGTAGGACTTCCTGGATGATAGAATAAACTGGTGTTCGGGGTTAAAACTAGCTATTTGTGCAAAGTGGGAAGGGAGGGAGAAGGAAGGAAAGAAGAGAGGGAGAAGGAAGGGAGGGAGGAAGGAAGGAAGGGAGGGAGAAAAAGGATGGCTGGAGAAAGTGGGACTGGGAATGAAGGAAGGAGTGTTAATGGAGGGAGAAAAGGAAGGGATAGAGGGAGAAAGTGGGACTAGGAAGGAAGGAAGGAAGGAAAGAAAGGAGTGTAGATGGAAGGAGAAAGGAAGGAAGGAGTGTGGATGGAAGGGAAGAAGGGAGGGAGAGAGAAAGAGGGAGTGGTAAGGAAGGAAAGAAAGAAAGAAAGGAGTGTGAATGGAGAGAGAAAGGAAGGAAGGAAAGAAGGAGTGTAGATGGAGGGAGAAAGGAGGGAAGGAAGGAAGGAAACGGAGGGAGGGAGAAAGTGGGATTTGGAAGGAAGGAAAGAAAGAAAGAAAAAGTGTGGATGGAGGGAGGAAGGAAGGAAGGAGTGTAGATGGAAGGGAAGAAGGGAGGGAGGGAGGAAAGTAGAGGGTGGGAGGGAGAAAGAGGGAATGGTAAGGAAGGAAGGAAAAAAAGGAGTGTGAATGGAGGGAGAAAGGAAGAAAGGAAAGAGTGGATGGAAGGAAGGAGGGAGGGAGGGACAGAGGAAAGAAGAGAGGGAGGGAGAAAGAGGGAGTGGTAAGGAAGGAAGTATAGATGGAAGGGAATAAGGGAGGAAGGGAGGAAAAGAAGGAAGAAGGAAAATCATTTTATAGGTAATATGTACAATATGACCCATAGCTGGTCATATGATCTCCTTGGGGGTCTCCGTCTGCTTTAGAGCAAGGCAGGGGTCAGTGCTCCCATCCTACTTCTCCCCACTGCTGCTTCGCTGATGCCAGACTGCCAGGAATCCTGGGGTGGGGGTGAGGGTGGGGGTGGGGAGGAAGGGGAGCCAACAGATGGTGGATGAAGACCAGAAATCCAAACTAGACTCCCACTGCCCGCCAGAGACATTCGCGGGCCGAACCCCAAGGCCATCAGCATGGGAATGGAATGCCGGCCATCACCCAGCCCGCCAAACAGCGGAAGGGTTACCAAAACAATTCGTTTGAAATCGGACACCCAGGAAGATCATTGGGGAGGGAGGGGGAAGGCCCTAGAAAAAGGGGGAAAGTAAGTTAAGTTTTATATTTTTCCTGCCCAAATCTCAGATCTGGCTTTTCCCCCCCCCCCCCTATTTCGTAACCGCTCGGCTTTAGCAAAAATATTCCTTTCACCACGAATGCGGTCGAAGGCTAAATGACCAAGTCACTCCCAACATTAAGCCAGATCTGCAGTAAGGATCCACCTGGGAAAAAATGGCCTCGATTACAGGGAAAAGATGTCAGATCACAAGAGGGACAGCAGGAGGAGATGGAGACCAGGGAGGCGGGGGAAGCCAGTTCGATATCGAGGGACAATGAGGAAGACCCGGGGAGTGGGGGGGTTTAAAAAGAAGAAACTCAACCCACCCACCCCTAGAAGAATGTGCCCGGCCTGAATGCCAGTGGTCAGAGTCAGGAGATAGTGAGAAAGGGGATAAACCTCCCTCTGGAATAACTTTGAACCGAGGGAACAACAGATCCCAACAGATCCCAAGCTCAGTACTCTACAGAGAGTTTTGAGATCTCCCGGCCAGCCAGATCCACCACCCAGCCAGCAAACCCAGTCTGGCTCGGCCACCCATCCATTTCAGTGCCGTTGTAACGTTGAACTGTCACTTAAATGAACTGTTGTAAGTCAAGGACTGTATTTGAGTCTGTAAGCAGGGGCATAGGAGGACCCTGTAAAATATACCCTGGGGGCAGGGGTGAAATGCTCCCGGTTTGGATCGGATCGCCCAATCCGGTAGCGGGAGGTGGTTTGGAGAACTGGTAGCAAAAATCCCTGCGCTCCCAGCTGAGCCGCATGATCATCAGAGGCTTTTTTTTTACTTTTAAAAGCATTTTTTTCTACAACTTCTTCCGCCGAAAAAATGCTTTTAAAAGTTAAAAAAAAAAAGGCCCTGATGATCGCGCGGCTCAGCTGGGATCGTCAGAGGCTTTTCAAAGCATTTTTTTCTGCAACCTCTTCTGCCGAAGAGGTAGTTTAAAAAAATGCTTTGAAAAGCCTCTCTGCCGATCAGGCAACACAGCTGGGATCGTCAGAGCCTTTTCAAAGCATTTTTTTTAAACCACCTCTTCCGCGGAAGAGGTTGCAGAAAAAAATGCTTTGAAAGTTTCTCTGACGATCCCAGCTGAGTTGCCTGATCGTCAGAGAGGCTTTTCAAAGCATTTTTTAAAAAGCCTCTCTGACAATCCCAGCTGAGTTGCCTGATCGGCAGAGGCTTTTCAAAGCATTTTTTTTTTGCATTTGCAGAAAAAATGATTTGAAAAGTTAGAAAAAAAATTGGCCATGCCCACCTGTCACATTACCCCACCACCACCAAGCTACGCCCACAGAACCGGTAGTAAACCGATAGGATTTTCTACTAGTTACTTTTTATTTGGTGAGTGGGTGGGTGGGTTAGATTATCTTCAACAGGAGCTCCCTCTGGTGCCTGCTTTAGATTCCTAGCAGTTACAAAAGTCCTTTTTATCTTCTTATCATTTATCTTAGTCCAGAAGGATTTGGAAGGAAACTGATCACTCTCCAACCTTAAAAAAAACCAATAAAATGAGATATATTTTTTTTTTTGGAAAGGGGAAGGATTGCCAAGGAAAAGATTTTGAAGCAGCTTTCCACGAAAAGTCTGTCTTGGGGGGAGAAAAAGGAAGTTTCCTTGATGAATATTCCTTTCTGAAGCTTTATAAGGGCATGAAGATAATGGTAGTACATTCCTAAAATATGCCTTAATTAGTTTATCCAATTTTTTGGGGGGCCAGGCAGTGCTTATTTAATCTAGGGGTTTAAAACAAGAGATTTAATGGGAGTTGGAAGCAATGAATTACTCACGAGAAATAAAAATAAAAACGAGGAAAGGAAGACATGGGTGTGATTTGTACTGGATCAGTAATCTCAGATTGGGCAATTTTTAAGATGGGTGGACTTCAACTCCCAGAATTTCCCATGCATTCATGGAGAATTCTGGGAGTTGAAGTCCACCCAAGTTGCCCAGTTCAAGGAAGATTCAAGATTTGTGTAAATCACTATTTCATCTGAAGGATTGATTGGATGATTTCCAGAGAAAAGCTTATGGACTTTGCAAATTGAAATATCAATAGTTTCTGTTGGGTTGATGTATGGTTGCTCAAAAGTGGCTTGAACATGCAATGTTTTGCAGCATTCGCACAACACGCTAAACCTGGGTTTTAATCTGGGTTAGTTTGGAGGGGGGTTACCAGGCTGTTTAAAAGCAGCCCTCTTGGCTAGTTTACGATTCAGGAGAAATCTCAAAATATGGAAATTCACAGGCTGGGTTAAAAGGTGTTGTGTGAATGGCGCTGAGGGAACCCGAAGTTTTGATTTATTTATATTTCATCTTTGCCATTCAGGAGAAATTTTAAGATTTGGTTTTTTTTGTGTGAAAAAAAAAGGGAGGAAAAATGTTCTCTCAGGCAAAGTTCATGTATCACGCTCACCTCTACTTTTCTGCAGGTGGAAGGTAAATTAGCATGTTGTCTGCAATCATGGTTTATTGATTTAAACCATGGTTAAATAAAAAATATGTCTTCACTGGCCATTGCAAAGTAGTTTTCCGACTTATTTTTTCATTTCATTTCATTTCATTTCTTTTCTTTATTTTCTTTTCTTTTCTTTTCTTTTCTTTTCTTTTCTTTTCTTTTCTTTTATTTTATTTTATTTTATTTTATTTTATTTTATTTTATTTTATTTTATTTTATTTTATTTTATTATTTTATTTTATTTTGTTTTTTTGTTATTTTATTAACCACAGCTGGCTGGCAGAAGAAGCCTTTCATTCCTAATTATTAATCGATATTGAATTAATGTTAATCAAGATTAAAATGTCATATATATATATATATATATATATATATATTATATATATATATATATATATGTTTTGCTCTTAGCCAATCAGCGGCTAAGAATTCAATTCCCCCCCCACCTCCCCCATCCCTCGTTCGCGAACTCGAGTTAAAGGGCGGGGTTTTAGGGAAAGGGGCGGAGCAAAGGTTCCAAGGACGCTAGTGCGCACGCGCGCCTCTTCTCTCCTCCCTCCCTATTTATGTTGCGGGGCTAAAGGTAAACCCTCCTCGGTTTCCCGCTCTTTTCGCCTTCCTTTCGCTCCCCCTCCTCCCCGCCGTTCACCTCCCGCCTATTAGCTCCTCCTCCGCGCAGGCGTCCCAGGAGAGGCGGCTTCCTGCTCTTCCGCCCTCTCTTTTGCCCTTAACGCCTCGCTGCGCAGGCGCGGGCGGCCTCGCGCCCATCCTCCGCGCCGTCGCGTCAGGGGTTCTACAGGCCTTCCCCGCCGGTTTTTTTTTTTGAGGGGGGGGGGTTGTTCTCTGCGCAGGCGCAGTAGCGTCGTAGCGGTTTTTTTTTTAAAGTCTCGGGTCACGCATCATTGGGGAGGCTGTGGGGGGCTCGCGGTCGCCTTCACCATGGGGGTAAGGGGGGGTTGAGGGAGGGGGAAGGGCTGGAGGTCGGAGGGGGGGGGGGAGAGGAACCGCGAGGGGGATATAACGTGTGAGGAGGAGGCCACAAAGGGGGGGGGAGCTGAATGTAAGGGGGGGGAATTTGGGGGGGGGATTTGAGGTAATGGGTTGAAAAGCCTGGCCTGGGGGGGAGGGGAGGAGAAAGGATGGAGGGCCAGGCTATAAATTGGGGAGGGGGGCTGTGGGGGGGATAAAATGGGAGAAAAACTGGGTGGGGGGGGGCAGAAGAAGAAATGGGTGTCTTGTATTTATTATTCTCATTTATTATACAGCTGCCCACCTCATAAGGTAGTTTTAGTATATATATAGCCCTTAAGGGGTGGAAATGGGGGAGGGGAGGGGCCGGTGGGGCTTCAGTTTTAAATATTCAGCAGAGTTTGTGGGGTGGGGGCGGGGGGGGGAAGGGAAGGAGGGATGTTTATAGAGTCTTTGGAGTATCTTCTCCTCCTTCCTGGCCTCCAGATGGTGCTAAACTACAGTTCCCATCCTCCACAGCCAAAAGGAGCATCTTACAAAGTCAAGGGGGGTTTGGTTTTGGGGTGAAAAGGGGATACTGGACAGATGATTGAGAGAGAGAGAGAGACAGACAGACGGATGGATGGATGGATAGATTGGATGGATGGATGGATGGATAGATAGATGATGGATAGATAGTATGGATATATATATATATATATATATATATATATATATATATATATATATATAAGATAAGACATAAATAGATAGATACATAGATGATGGATAGATAGTATGGAGATATATATATATATATATATATATATATATATATATATATATATATATATGATATAGACAGACATGATGGCTGTATAGATAGATGATGGATAGATAGATAGATAGATAGATAGATAGATAGATAGATAGATAGATAGATAGATGAAGGATAGATAGGATGGATAGATAAATAGAGACAGACATGATGGCTAGATAGATAGATGATGGCTGGATAGATAGATATAGACAGACATAATGGATGGATAGATTGAATGGATGGATAAATAGACGATGGATGAATGGATAGATAGATAGATACATGATGACTGGATAGATTGGATGGATGGATACATAGATGATGGCTGGATAGATAGATGGATAGATGGATGGATGGATGGATGGATGGATGGATGGATAGATAGATAGATAGATAGATAGATAGATAGATAGATAGATAGATAGATAGATGATGGCTAGATAGCCAAATAGGCATGATGGCTGGGTAGATTGGATGGATGGATAGATGATGGGTAGGTAGGTTGGATGGATGGATGGATGGATGGATGGATGAGTAGATAGATAGATAGATAGATGGATGATGGCTGAATAGAGAGATAGAGATGATGGATGGATGGACGGACAGATATATAGACAGATGATGGATAGACAGACATAAACAGTCATGGACATATAGATAATAGAAGTAGATAGACAGACCTAGATAAATAGATAATAGATATTTTTGCCCCTTTTTCTGACCTTTCTTGCCACAATTGTGAAGTGATTCACTGCCGTCGTTAAATGAAGAGCCCGGTGAATCTGGCTCCCCCCTCAACTTTGCTTGTCAGAAGGCCATAAAACGGGATCTTGCATGATCCCAAAAATAGACACGAGTCCGTTGCCAAGCATCTGAGTATTGATCACATGAGAGTGGGGAATGCTGCGATGGTCGTAAATGTGAAAAATGGTCCTAAGTCCCTTTTTCCCCTGTTCATGTTGTAACTTTCAATGGTCCCTAAGTGAGCTGTCGAAAGTCGAGGACTACCTGTATAAGCAGTGGTGAAATGTAAAATTTGCTGCTACTGGTTCTGTGGGCGTGGCTTGGTGGGGTCATGTGACTGGGTGGGCATGACTTTTTATTTTATTTTTTAAAAAACTTTTTAAAAGCATTTTTTACTACCTGGAGCAAACCAATAGCATTTCACCCTTGCTGTGTAGTGTGTATAGAGCTTCTTACACCATCTACCAACTCTGCTCTCACAATCTCAAGTGACTTCCTAGCCAAGCACACACACAATGAGAATTGGAAAAAGTGGCCTTGTTTGAACTTATGAAGGGTGGAAGGGTTGCAGGGAGGTTAAACATACACTTCTGGCGTGAAAGCACCAGAGCCGCTGAATCATCAGCCTGGCAGAAAGTTTGGATTTATTTTTTGTTGTTGTTAAAAAAAGTATTTCCAAGGCACATTTGTATGGGCTTGCAGTGATAGAAACGAGGGGCGGAAAAGTTATAGGATCAAAGCTGTGGGAGGCCTGGATTCCTGGTAAGATTTGCTTCCTTGTTCTCGAAAGCTGCATCACGGCACGTTTCGAATCCCCGAGGAACAGCCTCCAAATTTAAAAAATAAAATAAAAATTAGAGGAGTTAAAAGTGTTTCGGATAGCCATGAGCTGGAAAACGATGCTGCGTTAAGGAAGTAAGAGTTCGAAGCGTTCGCTTGTTTATTTCACAACTTTTTTAAAACAAAAACCTCGCATTTTGATTGGCTTAATCCACAGAAAGTTTAGTTTATGAACTGGGGATGTTATTGTTAATCGGGGATGTTTTATTCTTTTGTCGCTGTAATAGAGATAAGCTTTTGATTGGCAGCTTTTATTGATTTAGCAGAATCCTTGGGTTGGTCAAGAGTTTTATTTTATATTTTATTTTATTTATTTTATTTTATTTATTTTATTTTATTTTATTTATTATTTTATTTTATTTTATTTTATTTTATTTTATTTTATTATTTTATTTTATTTTATTTTATTTTATTTTATTTTATTTTATTTTATTTTATTTTATTTTATTTTATTTTATTTGGATCATATAACTGCGGGAACACTCTCAACGGTCGTAAGTGGAAGCATTGAAGATGAGTTCCTTTTTTTTTTTTTTGTAATTTTGAGCATTCATTAAACAAATGGTTGTAATCTGAATTTCAGGCCTTTGTAGAAAACGCAGTCTAGAGTTAACAACAGTTCCATTTAGTGACCATTCAAAGTTACAACACCCCGGGGAAAAAAGCGACTTGTGAGTGTTTTTCCACATTTATGACCACTGCAGCATCCCTGTGGTCACCTGATCAAAATTCAGAGGCTTGGCAACTGACTCATACTTAACGACGGTTGCAGTGTCCTGCGGTCACTGATCCCTTCTTGCGACCTTCTGACAAGCCAAGTCGACGGGGGAAAGCCAGATCCACTTAACGACCGTGTTACTAACTTAACAACTGCAGTGATTCGCTTAATGACTGTCTCGCTTAGCAACATAAATTTTGTGTTGCTCAGTTGTGGTTGTAAATCAAGGACCACCTGTGCAGTGAAAGAAGCCTTCATAGATGGGGAACTGTTCAGTTCTGTTTGTGTGTTGTGTCTTAGCATTTCAACCCTCCTGGTTGCAGAGGAAGTCCAGTAAAGGGAAGGAGAAGAAGCAGAAACGACTGGAGGAACGGGCAGTCATGGACGCTGTCTGTGCCAAGGTTGATGCAGCAAATAAAGTGAGTTTTTTTTCCCTCCTTTTTTTAATTCCACCTCTTTATTATTTTACCATGCCTTATCTTCCAGCTTCTTCCTTGCGGCTATAAAAAGAAAACCTTGTATAAAACCAAATTAGTATACCATATTTTTTGGAGTATAAGACCCACCTTCCCCCCCCCCCCCAAAAGAGGGTGAAAATTGGGTGGGTCCTATACTCTGAATGTAACCCCGCCCAGCCTCCCAAACAGAGATTTCAGAGGCTGAAAGAAGCCTCCGAAAGAAGCAACAGGAAAAAAAGCCTCTGAAAGGCTTTTATCTAAAATAACATGGCAAGCAACAAAAGAAGAATCGGTAAAAGTTCTAACCAAACTATGTTAACAAATCTGGAGAATGACACAATAACCTACAGATGGGAAGAGGTTAATCTACATACCAATGCCAAAGAAAGGAGATTGAACAGAGTACAGATAGTCCTTCAGAATAAAAGCCTCTGAAAGAAGCTTCAGAAAAAAAGCCTTTTTTCTGACGCTCTGTTTCGGAGGCTTTCAGAGGCAGAAAAAAGTTTTTTCTGAAACGATTTCAAAAGTTTCAAAGGCAGGAAAAAAAAACCAAGGCAGAGAGCTCACAAGCAACATACCTGTTGCTAAAATTCACCTCTTGAAACAGCTGATTGGGAGTATTCTGGGAGGCCGATCCACCCGCCAATCAGCTTTTTTCATATTTTCCTCCCAAAATCCATGTGCGTTTTATACTCCGAAAAATACGGTTGTTTAAACCTGGGGAAGGTGTCCGACCTTGGCCGCTTTAAGACTTGTGGATTTCAACTCCCAGAATTCCCACAGCTGGCTGGAGAATTCTGGGAGTTGAAGTCCACAAGTCTTGAAAGTTGCCGAAATTGGACACCCTTGATAGTAGTGGTTAGAAAAGCAACTTGATTTTCGATTCCGCTCAGCGCCTCTATCCTGAAACTTGAATGGCTTTAATCCCAATAATTGCATGCGTGATGTAGGGAAAATAAAGCTTTCCTGAATAGGCAGTCCTCATGATTTACTGGGAGTAGAATTTACGTTGCTAAGCAAGGCAGCTGTTAAATGACTCCTGCCTGATTTGATTGACCTTCAGTAATACTGTTTCTATAATATAGATAGTCCTCGACTTATGGCCAAGGTTATTCTTTGAATCCAGCTGTTGCCTTGTGTTTTCTGGTTGCCTGCTCGTATCACCAAGCCTTTGCAAAGCAACCTATCCAGACCTAATTTGAAAGGCTGGACTCCTGGGGGTTGAAGCATTACATTATTTTTAAACCGTGTTTCGAAGGTGGGAGAATACCGATCTGTGAGTTTATTTCTTGCCTGACGAGAACAAATTGGTGAGATAGAAGTCTTCGTCCTTTAGGAGGGTTCTGGTGTTTTAGAGAAGGAATGGATTAAGCCACGTGAAGGATCTGATTGTTACTAGACGCCAGTCAGAATAAAGATACATAAATAAACTTTTTAATTTTAACAGAGGAAAAAAGCAGAGGAAGGAGCTAAAGAAAGGAAGTCCCCCCCCCCCAATAAAACTCTGATTTCTGCCCTGCAGGTCGGTCGGTCTGTCTGTCTGTCTGTCTGTCTGTCTGTCTGTCTGTCTGTCTGTCTGTCTGTCTATCTATCTATCTATCTATCTATCTATCTATCTATCTATCTATCTATCTATCTATCTGTCTATCTGTCTATTTATTTATTATATTTCTATACCGCCTTTCTCCCTCAGGACTCAAGGCAGTGTACAGTCAAGAAAAAATAAAAGATACATAAACATCATAAAATTGATAATTAAAATTATAGTTTAGCCCAAATAAATAAAACCCAGAATTATATAATATTTTAATCATTCCCAGTTAACATGCTTAGCCCCGCCTGATTGAACATCAGGGTCTTGAGGGCAAAGCGGAAAGCACGGAGATTAGGGATGTTTCGTATCTCAGGGGGCAGTTCATTGCAAAGGGTTGGAGCCCTCACAGAGAAGGCCCTCCCCCTGGGAGTCGCCAGTCGGCACAATTTGACTGACGGTACCCTGAGTAGTCCCTCCCTGTGAGAACGAACTGGTCGGTGGGAGGCTATCGGTGGCAAAAGACGGTCTCGTAAGTACCTAGGCCCTAAGCCATGGAGCGCGTTAAAGGTGATAACTAACATCTTGAATCGCACCTGGAAGAGGGAAGACCACCGGGAGCCAATGTTCATTGTTATGAACAATACACTTTCTATCGCATTGAAGATAAATCAATAAAATATAAATCTAATAAAATCTAATAAAATATAAATCAATAAAATATAAATCTAATAAATAAAAGATAAGGCAGTTCAGCTGATTAATTACTGCAGAGAATCTTCCCAGATGACTTCTGACGAGCAAAGTCAGCATTTTATTTAACCTGGATAGACATAACAAAGGCCAGGCTTTTTATTGTCCTGATCTTCATCTTTAATGTTCCAAAGTGATTATCTTAGAAAAGTTGTGCTTTTAACAGAGTAACCTTTCGGAAGAGACCTTGGAAATCTTCTAGTCCCTGCTCAAGCAGAAGACCTCATACCTACCTGTCAGCATTCCAGAACAACCCAACTCCAATTAAAAACTCCGAGGCAGGCGTTTTCTCAAAGTTCCTGTTTTATTAGAGTAGGTATACTGGCACATGGTATACTACCAACACAGGTGTTGGTGATCACCTATAAAGCCCTACATGGCTTAAGTCCGGGGTATTTGGCGGAACACCTGCGGCCAGCAACAGCTCCCCATCGCCCGGTGTGCTCACACAGAGAGGACCTATTTGGGGTCCCGTCGGCCAAGCAGTGTCGGCTGACGGCCCCTAGGGAGCGAGCCTTCTCTGTAGGCGTACCTACCCTCTGGAATCAGCTCTCCTTGGAGCTCCGGGTGGCCCCCGACCTTCGCTCCTTCCGTCATGACCTTAAAACATGGTTGTTTCGCCAGGCTGGCCTGGACTGAATGGGGTTTTAATGGGAATTTTAGTTTTTAGTGTCTGAATTTTAATCTGGACTGGTGTTTTTATGGTTATGAGCCGCCCTGAGTCCTCACGGAGAAAGGGCAGCATATAAATCCGATTATAAATAAAAGCTGACCATACCATTCTGAAGAAATGGTTGTCTGTTTTCTTCTTGAAAACTTCCAGTGTTGGAGTTCCCACAATTTCTGGAGGGAAGCCGTTCCACAGATTAACTGTTCTCACTGTTAGAAAATTTCTTCTTACTTCTAGGTTGGATCTCTCTTTTATGATCTTCCACCCATTACTTTGGAGGTGGACCCCCTCTTTCTTGTGGCAGCCCCTCAGAGATGGAGCACTCCCTCACTGTTCATTAGTTTGTCTATTGACCTACTTTCTTTCTTTCTTTGTACAGCTGGGAGACCCCTTAGAAGCTTTTCCCGTGTTCAAGAAATATGACAGAAATGGGTGAGTAAAAAGCCCGTATCCTTTTTTTCAAGGGGAGTGTTTCGAATTCAGGCCTCTCCCTCTCTGATAAATACCACATTTTTCGGAGTAGGAGATGCACTTTCCCCACCCCCAAAGGAGGTGAAAATTTGGGTGCGTCTTATACACCGAATGTAGCCATAAACAAGAGGCACTGAGGCAGCGATGGTCTGTTGCAATCCCTGCAGCCTGGAACAGCTGATTGGGAGTATTCTGGGAGGCCAATCAGCTGCTCGTGCTGAATCAGGCTGCAGTAATGTGATAATAAGATGACCTGTCTGTTTGCTATTTGCTGCAAGGGCCCAGAGTTTGCAGCAGCAATCACATCCAGAAAGCACACACAAGTAACTGATTCAGCAGGATTCAATAACTTCTCTTTATATATAATAAAGTACATGAAGTAAATATACAATACCAGAGGCAGGTTTTCCAACGTGGTAGTAAATACAAGCAAAACACAAGCGGAGGAGAGGAGTTTCGGTTTTGAGCAGCAGACTAGCACTAGCTCAGTATAGACTCAAGAGCTGCAGAGCTAAGCCACACCCGGGCTATTTATTTATTTGTTTGTTTGTTTATTTATTTGTTTGATTTATATACCGCCCTTCTCCGGAGACTCAGGGCGGCTTACAATGCATTAAGCAATAGCTGTCTCCTTCCTTATTGCTCACACAGCAAATACTGTTTCAGTTTCCAAACAGCCCTCAACTCTCTCACACACTGACAGGATGCTAGCCAGATGAATACCAATGGATTTTGGTAGGCAGAGGCAGAGGTTTTTTTTTCTTATTTTCCTCCCCAAAAACTAAGATGCGTCTTATACTCCGAAAAATATGGTAATTGCAAAGCCTCACTCTTGTCCTGCTTGTCGTTTCCTATCTCGCAATCCCTGCCCCCCCCCCCCCGATTTGATTGCATTTCTACAAGTAATCCTAATTCACGTATTGTTTTCTTTCGTTACAGACTGAACGTTTCCATCGAGTGCAAACGCGTCTCTAGTTTGGATCCGGCTACTCTTGACTGGGCATTTGAGCTGACCAAAACAAACATGCAGACTTTGTAAGGCCATAAAGGATAATCAAGGGATAATGGGAGGCCGGTGGGGCAGCCACGAGCAGTAATTGTGGTATGAGCGAAAGGAGATTCAATCTCACACTCTCCGGTTCAAGAGCCAAAATATTTGATTTGTAAGAGGGGGGGAAAAGAAAGTGCTCAAAAGTACAGGTAGACCTCGATTTACAACAGGCTTGTTTAGTGACTGTTCTAAGTTAACGACCGCGCTGAAAAAGCGCCTTATAACTTTTTCACGCTTATGTGATTAAAAAAAAATTGGCAACTGACTCGCATTTATGACGCTTGCAGTGTCCCAGGATGGTGGCCGCCATCCTTTGGCAACCACCTGACAAGCAAAGTCAATGCGGCACCCCCTATTCACTTAACAACCGGGTTACTAACGTCACAACCGCGGGGATCCGCTTAATAATCGTGGCAAGATAGGTTGTAAAAATGGGGGCAAAACTCACTTTAACAACTGTCTCGTTTAGCTACAGAAATGTTGGGCTCAATTGTGGTTTATAAGTAAGAGGAGGACCTGGACGAGGATCCGTGGCAAGCCGTTTTTCAGCGTTGCGGCTTTGGACGGTCAGCAAATGAACGGTTGTAAATCAAGGATTATCTTTAGTGACTATAGAGAGAGAGGCACTTCTGAATATGATCGTTGTACAAAGATTGTTCATCCCATCCTTACAGATCGTCTCGTTTCTCTCTCTCTCTCTTTTTTTTTTTTTTCCCCTGTCCTCCTTCAAAGGTATGAGCAGAGCGAGTGGGGATGGAAAGACCGGGAAAAACGGGACGAAATGACCGACGATCGGGCTTGGTACTTAATCGCTTTGGAAAACGGCTCCCTTCCTGTGGCGTTCTCGCATTTCCGCTTCGACGTCGAATATGGGGAGGAGGTTCTCTACTGGTAGGGCTTCCCACTTGGAATTCCAGCGGATGGATTGCCGTCAAAGGGAATGGAATAGAAATAGAATGGAATAAGAATTAATGGAATGGAATGGAGTAGAAAATATGAAATGGGATAGATTAAGAATAGAAGTGGAATGGAATAGAATAAGAATAAGAATAAGAATAAGAATAAGAAGAATAAGAATAAGAATAAGAATAGAATAGAATAGAATAGAATAGAATAGAATAGAATAGAATAGAATAGAATAGAATAGAATAGAATAGAACAGAACAGAACAGAACAGAACAGAACAGAACAGAACAGAACAGAACAGAACAGAACAGAACAGAGATGGAATGGAATGGAATGGAATGGAATGGAATAGAATAGAATAGAATAGAATAGAATAGAATAGAATAGAATAGAATAGAATAGAATAGAATAGAATAGAATAGAATAGAATATGGAATGGAATGGAATGGAATGGAATGGAATGGAATGGAATGGAATGGAATGGAATGGAATAGAATAGAATAGAATAGAATAGAATAGAATAGAGAAGGAATGGAATGGAATGGCATAGAATAGAATAGAATAGAATAGAATAGAATAGAATAGAATAGAATAGAATAGAATAGAATAGAATAGAATAGAGAAGGAATGGAATGGAATGGAATGGAATGGAATGGAATGGAATAGAATAGAATAGAATAGAATAGAATAGAATAGAATAGAATAGAATAGAATAGAATAGAATAGAATAGAGAAGGAATGGAATGGAATGGAATGGAATGGAATGGAATGGAATGGAATGGAATGGAATGGAAAATATGAAATGGGATGGGATGGGATGGATGGGATAGATTAAGAATGGAATGGAAAATATGCCATGGGATAGAAAATAATAATAATAATAATAATAATAATAATAATAATAATAATAATAATAATAATAATAGAATAAATGGAATGGAATAGAATAGAAAATACAGAATGGCATGGAAGAGAATGCAGAAAATGCAGAGTAGAGTACAGCAGAACAGCAATAGCACTTATATACCACTTTCACTGTGCTTTTACAGCCCTCTCCAAGCAGTGTACAGAGTCAGCCTCTTTCCCCCAACAATCTAGGTCCTCATTTTACCAACCTCGGAAGGACAGGAGACTGAGTCAACCTTGAGCCCCATTAGGATTGAACTTCAGGCTGTGGGCAGAGCTCGTCTGTAATTCTGCATTCTAATCACTGCACCACCAGGGCTCTATGACGGAAAGGAGAATTCGGCTGCAAAACAAAACAAAAAACTGTGCTGCGTGCCCACTGTGCCTCCTTAATGTGACACCCCCCCCCCAAATTCATTTCACATGACCCCCGTATTTGGCACTTCATCAGTTATTTTCATCTCTCGTCAGTCTCCTTGTTTCAAGCTTTATCAGTCACCGAATCCCCAAGCAAGCTTTCCGTAATATAGTGTTTAAATAGTTGCAAGCACTGAGGTAAAATAAAAATAATGTGGGTTTCTCACTCGCAAAGGCTCTGGAAGGTGTTTCCAAACTCGGCGTCTTGTACTTCAAATGGCAATAACCAAGATCATAGATGGCACAGGTGTCATTTGCTTACTTATTTCTCTCTTTCTTGCTCTAGCTATGAAATACAGCTGGAAAGCAGAGCAAGGAGGAAAGGCCTCGGCAAGTTTCTCATCCAGATCCTGCAGCTTGTGGCAAATAGGTAGGGCTGTGCTTTCCCATTGTTTCTGAGCTACCAATCACCCCGGCCTCCCTGGAGGATCCCTGCGGATTTTACTCCGCTTAGTAGTTGCCAATGGTAACGAGCCAGCGCTGTCCGGAGACATATTCCATGGTCATGTGGCCACCGTGACGACATGGAGCGCTGTGATCTTCCCGCCAAAGTGGGAATTGCATCTACTTGCATTTGCGTGCTTTTCAACCTGCTCGGTGAGCAGGAGCTGAGGCGAGGACGGGAACTCGCCCCGTCGCATAGTGTCTGGGTTTCGAACCTGGGCTTTTCATTTTCCAGCTGACAAGCCTTAACCTTTTGGGGGGCAAACTTTACTGAAGTTTAACAAGACTAACTCTCCACATTAAAACCTTTGATATTGCAACCTGAATGTTACAGATTTACTTTAGCCAGGGGCGGGCTCAATATATCTCTCATTTTTATTCTTTACTAAACTAACATTGGGGAAGCGGTAGCTCAGTGCCTAAGACGGTGAGCTTGTCGGTCGAAAGGTCGGCAGTTCAGCTGTTCCGAATCCCTATTGCCGCCTTCCTGTTTTTCTCCCGTCCTATTCTGATTTTGCCTCTTGCCTGACTTTTCTCAGCACGCAGATGAAGAAAGTCATGTTAACGGTCTTCAAACACAACCACGGAGCCAACCAGTTCTTCAGAGAAGCTTTACAGTAAGTCAAAGATTTGATTTCATCATTCTCATTTTCCAAGGCAGAAAGAAAACAAGGGGGATTGCCTCCTTGCTTAGATTAGAGCGTTCACCCTGTTAAAATTATTTTGACCAACACCAAACCGTTTCCCCCCCCCCCCCCAAAACTGATCCAACTTCTACTGATAAAACACCAGCTGGAAGTCTGTGTATGGGCCTGCTTTTTAAAAAAAGAATTGTCCTGACCCTTTAGATTTGAAATAGACGATACCTCACCGAGCATGTCTGGCTGCTGTGGGGAAGACTGCTCCTACGAAATCCTCAGCCGGAGAACCAAATTTGGCGAGAGCCAACAGGCTCACTTGGGCACTCCGTGTGGGGGCTGCTGCCATTGAGGTGCACGCCTTCCGAAATAACCCCGTCGCCCTCCACGTAAGCGTGCCTTCTTCGTGGCTTCTCTCTCCCCCCCCCACCCCATCCCCGGCCTCTCCAATTCTTGCGGCGTTCTCAAAAGTCAAGAAGGACAGAACTCCTGGGGTTACATGCCGGATTCCGGGATCCAAGATTCCCGGTCCTTCAAATCAAAAGCCGAGATGTACCTTTTAGGCCTGATCTTGCTTACCTGCAGCCTTTGAACTGAAGGTGGGAATCTGCGTCGGGGGATGGGGTGTTTTTCCCCCTCCCTCTCTTTTTCCTTTTTTTTCCATGGAAAATTGATGATGGGGTTTCTGCCTAAAGGCGTTGACAAGAACTCGTGAGCCTTTCTCTGCGGAGGAAGGATAGACTTTGGGGTTTGGCAGATCAAGGCGATTTGAGATGTTTTTTTTTTTTCCTGTATCCCTTCTGTGCCTGTTTCCCACTTTCGTGTTTGAATGATTTGCAACACCGGGTTTTATCGTTTTGTCGGAGAACTACAGCCGGTTTTGAAAAAAAAAAAGAACGTACTTCCTCTAAATCAAATCGTTGGGAAGATCTTCACCTGGTGTGTGTGTTTCAAAGCAACTCTCTGTTGTCTGGGTTTATAGGAGGAAAGAGGGATCCACACCGATTTGTAGAACTGGATCCTAAGTATAACATGGTTGCAACGGGTTATATTTCCCTCCTCGTGCGTTGGGAGGACAATAATCCGCACAAACGGATTACTCCAGACTCAGCCTGCTCTCGGTCAGCCCCCCAACTAAACCTTCACCCTAACTAAAGATCTTCAGCCTAACTAAAATGGCGTGATTTCTTCTCAGCCAGCTGTGCTAGAAACAACTCGGAGTGGTTTCGTTGTCCGAAAGTTCCCAGTAGAAGCAGTTGCGTAAGAGCAAATAATTCCAGTTCACTAGGAACGTGTCATTGTTTAGGAAGTCCTCTCGTCCGTTGGCTTTGGACACGGCCCCATTACGATACGTTGGTTTAATCAACATCTTGATTTTCCTTTATAGACTTTTTCATTGATGGATTTCTCTCCCCTTCCCTCCCCCCTCCCAAAAGGGGAGAAAGGTGATTGAGCATGTTGAGTGTGGCATGCAAAATATTTTACATTTTGAATCTGAAATAATATACTTTTGTATATCTAGTGGGTGTTTCCTCATTTTTTTTTTAATTTTAATTTTTTATTTTTTTTTTTGCCTTTTGGCGTAGTTTTGTTTCAAGTTAACTGCTTCTTATTAAACCGGTAACTTTTTACTGGAATCAAAGGGAACAGCCTGATTTATTTTTAAATGAAAAGGTTAACTGGAGTGGTGGTGGTGGTGGTGGGTGCAGTTTGTCTGTTTTTTTAAAAAATAAACATTTTGTTTGATCTCCAGTGGGGTTGTAAGTGTATATGTGTTCTCAAGTATAGCTTCCCTTGTGATGCATTTCGGGGTTCTTTTTTTAAGAGTAAAACTGGGTGCTCTGCTCTTCCTAAACTTTCAAGAGAATGTCTTTTGTGTTGAACCATTGGAAACGTTTCTCTCTCTTTTGAGTACTTTTCTACGAACCACTTTAAAAATGTCACAATTCCAAATGAAGGACCACCCATTCTGTTCTTTGGCTCAAGAGTTTTCATTTCTTCTTGTCCTATTGGATGCCGACTTGTCATTCTTCCAAGGCCTGTTATAAAAATGGGTATTTGAGCTTGCAAACGAGATGCAAGCCAAAAAAATAAATAAAAATAGAAGCGATCTCTTTGTATGTCGAAAATCAGCTTTCTGTTCTGACTCTTAAAAGCATTTTCTTTCTGAATTCTGGGAGTTGAAGTCCACACATACGCTCACTGAGGAATTCTGGGAGTTGAAGTCCAGACCTCTTCCAAGGCTTAGCGAATGCGGTTGTGGAGAGCAGGGCCCTAGTTGAATCAATAGTTTTACATCCAAAAGATAAAGGCTCCTCTCGCACATATGTGCTAGTCGTTCCTAACTCTAGAGGGCGGTGCTCATCTCCATTTCAAAGCCGAAGAGCCAGCTCTGTCTGAAGATGTCTCCGTGGTCATGTGGCCGGCATGACTCAACGCCAAAGGCGCACAGAACGCCGTTCCCTTCCCACCAAAGGCGGTCCCTATTTTCCTACTTGCATTTTTTTTAATCTGCTTTCGAACTGCTAGGTTGGCAGAAGCTGGGACAAGTCACGGGAGCTCACCCCCGTTACGCGGCACCAGGGATTCGAACCGCTGAACTGCCGACCCTTTTGATCGGCAAGCCCAGCGTCTTTGCCGCTGAGCCACCGCGTCCCTTTTACATCCAAAGACAGGTTTAATTTCTGGCAGGATGGCCCAGGAAGCAATGGCTACACTTGTCACCTGAGACCTGCCAGAAGAAGCTAAAAATAGAAACGTTGAGCTATAAGCAGAGGTTGACAAGTAGCCAACGATCCTATTTTTGCCAGCCAAAACGATTACGTCACGATTCGCTGTGTGGTCGGAGCCCAGAAAAATTGGGCTAATTGCATAAACGATGGTTAGTTTGAGGAGGGGCGGATGTATTGTGCAAACACAGCTGCCGTCTTATCTTCTGCAGTGGCGGCTTCCTTTGTCGAGAAGTCGAAATATATCTGCCAGAGGTGTCCCACCTGGCTGCTTAGCTGACCCCCCCCCCCCCCCCGAAAAAAGTTAGGTTCTTGGCACCTCTAAGGCTTGGGCAGTCTTGCTCCCTGCCAATAATGGGACTTAAACATTTCCCCATCTTGTTCCCTGTCTAAAACAATCTTTTTTTTTAAAAAAAAAAAAACAGCCCCAGAGTACTTTTATTAATTACCTTGTCTCATCCCCAGGAGGGAGTGAACAGCCTTCCTAAAGATAATACTTGTAAATGGATATCTATAAGTAATAAAAAGCCAAAGATAATGATCAGTTAAGAACCTTGCAGATAGAAATGCCACTTCTTATCTGATTATCTGAGAGTATTCTGCCGAGACTTCCATTCAAAGACACAGAGAGAGAGAGAGAGAGAGAGAGAGAGAGAGAGAGAGAGGAGAGGGTGAGTTCTAGTTCTGCCCTTAGGCATGAAAGCTGGCTGTGTGTCTTCGGGCCAATTCTTCTCTTTCAGCCCTACTTGCCTCACAGGGTTGTTGTGGGGAAATTGTGAGGTTTGCTGCTGTTTTTTTTAAAAAAAAATTAGATTTATATGCCACCCTTCTCCGGAGACTCAGGGCGGCTTACAATGCGTTAAGCAATAGCCTTCATCCTTTTGTATATATTTTATACAAAGTCAGCTTATTGCCCCCACAAACTGGGTCCTCAATTGACCTCCCTTAGAAAGGATGGAAGGCTGAGTCAACCTTGAGCCTGGTGAGACTCGAACTTGCAGTAATTACAGACAGCTGAATGTTAGTAACAGGCTTTTAGTCTGCTGAGCTATCCAGGCTCCAGGCTGTTGAGTTATTTGTAAAATAATAATAAATAATAATAATTAAAATAAATAATAATAAAAAATAAAAATAATAAAGGCAATAGGTAGGTAGGTAGGTAGGTAGGTAGATAGATAGAGATATAGGATATGTTTCTCTGTCTGTCTATCTATTCATCCATCCATCCATCCATCCAACTTCTTAATCCATCCTTCCATCCCTCTAGCTATCCAGATGGATGGGTGGGTGGGTGGGTGGGTGGGTGGGTGGGTGGATGGATGGATGGATGGATGGATTGATAGATTGATAGATTGATAGATTGATAGATTGATAGTGATAGATATAAGCGATGATAGAGAGAGAGGCAGTGAGATAGATAAGATAGAGAGAGAGGAGAGAGAAAGAGAAAGATAGAGAGACAGGGAGATAGATATAGATAGATGAGAAGATAGATAGATTAGATTATCTATCAGAGATAGATAGATAGATAGATAGATAGATAGATAGATAGATAGATAGATAGATAGATAGATAGATAGATAGATAGATAGATAGCCATCGAGCATGGCTGTCTCCAGCAGCAAGGAAATAAAAACAAATGGGTCATTTAACGCATCTTCTCAAATTTTGGAGTGCGACGTTAAACAAGCTTTGCCCCATTCTGTCTAAAAGGGACGGATGCCTCACAGTGAAGCATCCTTTTTCCAAAGAGAACAGGAAATGGGAGGGTGGGGAGAGATGTCTTCAGGTTATGACAGCTGCCAACAAAAAAAATCACACTTCCCCCCTCCTTTGGGGAGAAAGCCCTTCTTCCACAGGCCTGGAATTTACAGCATTCCTGTCTATTTTGGGTAGAAAAAGAAGGGCAAAGGAGCCTTCCTTAAGAAGTGTGATCAGCAGTTGTCACACAACTCCAAAGTGTAAATCTTCTAGAAAGTCATCCCCTTCTGTTGAAAAGGTAAAGGTTCCCCTCGCACATATGTGTTACTCGTTCCCGATTGTAAGAGGTGGTGCTCCTCTCCGTTTCAAAGCCGAAGAGCCAGCACTGTCCGAAGACGTCTCCGTGGTCATGTGGCCGGCATGACTCAACGCCAAAGACTCACAGAACGCCGTTCCCTTCCCACCAAAGGTGGCCCCTATTTTCCTACTTGCATTTTTTTTACGTGGTTTCAAACTGCTAGGTTGGCAGAAGCTGGGACAAGTCACGGGAGCTCACCCCGTTACGCGGCAGCACTAGGGATTTGAACCGCTGAACGGCCGACCTTTTGATCGACAAGCTCAGCGTCTTAGCCACTGCGCCACTGTGTCCCCCTGTTCTAGTTAAAGCTTGCCTAATTAAGACCCCCCACCACCTTTCTTTGTCAAAAGTGCCAATTTCTTCGACGCAACTTGTGATATTCTGGGCAGTCTCCAAGGAGCAGGCTAACCTTTTTTGGCATGTCTTTGGCTGATGTGTTTCTCATCATGGCGGCCCCAGCTGGCAAGCATTTCTCCCCTTGTCACTTGGGTAACTGACAGTTTCCTTTTTGGAAGCACAGGCAAACAGGGTGTTTATCTTTCATGTACTCTTTGCGGCTTGAAAAGACATAAGGGAGGGATGCTGGGTGAACAGAAAGGGAAAAACGACAATGAAAGTGGCTTGGAAAAACCTATTCAGGTCGTCCTCGACTTATGAGCACAATGGAGCCCAACAGTTCCATGGCTAAGCAAAAGAATTACTCTTTCTCCCACTCATTCTCTCTGTTTCTCTCTCATTCTCTCTCTTTCTCATTCTCTTTCATTCTTTGTCTCATTTTCTCTTGCATTCTCTTTCTTTCTCCCACTCTTTCTCTGTCATCTCTTCCCCCTTTCTCTCTCTCCCCCACTCTTTCTCTTTCTCATTCTCACTCTCCCACTCTCTGTTTCTTTCTCATTCTCTTTCATTCTCTGTCTCGCATTCTCTCTGGTTCTGTCTCTCTCATTTTCTCTCTTGCATCCTCTTTCTTTCTTCCACTCTCTTTCTGTCTCATCTCTTCCCCCTTTCTCTCTCATTCCCCCCACTCTCATTCTCTCTCCCCCTCTCTTTCTCTCTCATCATCTCTCTTCCCCCCCCTTTCCTTCATCACGCTGCCAACCACCCAAATTTTCTCGTGGACCACCGGTTGGTGACCACTGCTCACGCAGGAGACCTGTACTAGGGATTCGAACCAGCGGTCATCATCATCTCCAACCCTGAGCTGCATATCCTGTCCAAGGGTTATATAAAATCCCGACTTTATTAAAAAAAAAAAAAGTTTCGCTAAAGGGACTCCTTTCCGACACGATTTGTGAATCCAAGCGGTGCCTAGGGTGGTTTGCTAGCGGCTAGAGCGGCCTTACTCTATGGTTATGTGGTCCACAAGTGCAGTCGGCCAACCGGCTTTCCTCGCCGGAAGTACGTTCTAACACCTGTGGCCGGTTCTCTATGGAAACTTGGCATTGGCCAATGGAGGAACGGCATCTCTTTGGGGCGGAAGTGCCGGCTTTCCTTTAGCTTGCCCTAAATGGTGTGCCGGCTGGAGCCGCTTCCGGTTTGCTCTTCCGGCTTTGGGCCGTGGAGGGAAGAAGGAGCTGCTTCTCGCAGCAGCTGCAGCGTCGGCGGCGGTTCAAGGAGAAGCCGAGGCCTTGAGCTTCCCCCCACCCGGGCCAAGGGGCGTAGACACGTGGCAGGTAGCCCGAGGATGATGGGGTTTGTAGTCCTGCACAGCTGGAAGGGAGCCTGGGCGAGTCACTTGGGGCAGGGATGGGCAAATGTGGCTCTTTTACAACCTGTGGACTTCAACTCCCAGAATTCCTGAGCCAGCCAAGCTGGCTCAGGAATTCTGGGAGTTGAAGTCCATAGGTTGTAAAAGGGCCACATTTGCCCACCCCTGTCTTGGGGGAACTGAGTGGAGAAGGGGGTGCACCTTGGGGGTGGGGGAGCTGAAAAGGGGAGGGGGATTGGTCCAGGGTGGGTCACCCTGAGAAGGGAGTCATGAAACCAGGCAGGTCCCCAGTGGAGGATGAGGCAGGCGGTGCATTCCCCCATTACTAATACATTATTACGCTTATTTAAGAGTAATTCACTCTTAACCAAAGATGTTAACAGTTAACAGAGTTGGAAGGAACCTTGGAGGTCATCTAGCCTGTATTTCACACAGGAGACCTGTACTAGGGATTCGAACCGCCGACAAGTTCAGCCACTGAGCCACCTCTGGACAGATTATTAGAGCTAAATATCTAGATAAAAAGAGATGAAAGTATATAGAGCTAACATCCAAGATGATAATCTGAGTGCAGGTTAGCGATTAAGCATCTAAGATAATACGGAAGAATCCCATACATTTTTTGCAGCGTTTCCAAATAATTGTGAATAAGCAATATTGTAAAATTGGGCTCAATTGGGCTTCTCTTTTGGTGGTGCCTGGATATATGAACTGCCTTTATTTTTTGAAGAGGGAGCGATCAAGCTCTGGTTATTGAGTCTACCAGTAAAATCTCTGTATTAGCAAAGCATTAATAATATAGTTCGCTTAGATGTGTTAAGAAATCTAAGCAAGCTATATCATGGCTTCTTATAGAGACTGAGTATACTGATTGGGCTTATTTTAATGACAGTTTTGTGGCTAAACCCTATTTGGTTAGTATCACACGATGTAGCATGTTTTCAAACCTTTATAGCTAAATGGACATAAACCAGAAATAAACTGCAACCTAGTTTTAGCATGATTTTATAGATATAGATCACATTATTTTCTGCTTTTTACAGGTTGCAAAAAAGGCTGTAGAATAATTATAGTGATTTTTGTTTTGAAATATGTTTTCTTGAACTGCCTAGGGAAGAGTCCCCCACCCCCCAATTTGCCTTCCTGAATGTTCAAATAAATAATTTGAATAATTAAAACATTGAATAATTTGAATAATTATAATAACATTGAATAAATTCCTTTGATGTTAATAAAAGCCCTTAAATGTTACTTCCACGTTTCTTTTATTTTTGCTTGTTTTCACCAAAAAGTTGCTTGAAATGGATAGTAAACAATTTCACATGCAAAATTTGCAAAAGGAGGGAAGAGATACCAGTTGACAATCTGAATAAATGTTTTCTAATTATAAATAATTCTGCAATAGTTTTGTCTAACTCTTTGTGTAATACAATAGAAAAAAAACCCTACACCTTTTGCAGTGTTTCCAGTTAGTTGTGAATAAGTAAATTTAATGAGTGCTAATGATAGCGCTGATCTGTTGTAAGAACCAATTAACACAGATCTCAACGTTGCTGAAATTATATTTCCTTTAAAAAAAACACACACACACACACCTTAAGTGCAGTGCAGCAAAATCAGCTTTCATCTGTTATACAAAATGGGATAGATTGAGCTGTTGATATATTGTGAAGCTTTCCCACATCATGCATGTGGCAGGGCAAATATTTTTGAAAGAGTTGATACGTTGGACTTGCCTTAAAAATAGTGACACATGATGAAGTGATCAATTGATAGATTCAGCAGCAAGTTCAAATCTCACCAGGTTGACTCAGCTTTCCATCCTTCCGAGGTAGGTAAAATGAGGACCCGGATTGTGGGGGCAATAAACTGACTTTGTATAAAAAAGAACACCGTTTAGGGGGGGCCCGAAAGCCCTACTAAGCAGGTATATACAAAAATATGAAGGTTTTGCTTAACGCATTGTAAGCTGCCCTGAGTCTCTGGAGAAGGGCGGCATATAAATTGAACCAATCAATCAATTTATTTCAGTGGCACGGAGATAGCTTTCAGTCCCTGTTATTGCTGCCCAGCTTTAAGTGCCATACAGTGTAACCAGGCAGATGGTTGTCTTGTAAATCTTTTAAGATTTAAGATGGGTTGGGATTCGTCTGTCGCATACTACACCGGTGAGTTCTCGCCAATGCATCCAGGCTGCATTCAGCCTTGCTTGCACCTCGCCATTGCCTTGGAGGTGGGATCCCAGATACTGATTTTAGATTTTCTTCATTGATTTGAAGCTTTCCAAGGGGTGGTGACCGTCTCTTTAAGTATTATTCTATTGTTTGCAGGAATTTGGAGGGTTGGTCTTAAATCAAAAGCCCCTTTATTAAGGGATAAAGGGCAGTTCAGTAAAATTATCTGCCACAATGTCCTGCCTGTCAATGACTACTTCAGCTTCAAGTTCAACTGCAACAATACACAAGCAAACAATAGATACAAACTCAAGATAAACCGCAGAACTCAATCGCAGAAAAATACGACTTCAGCAAGAGAGGTCAATGCCTGGAATGCACTATCTGACTCTGTGGTTTCATCCCCAAACTCCCCAAACTTTAACCTTAAACTGTCTACTGTCAACCTCACCCCATTCCTAAGAGGTCTGTAAGGGGCGTGCATAAGCGCACCAGCTTGCCTACTATCCAGGGGTGAAATCCAGCAAGTTCTAACAGGTTCTGGAGAACTGGTAGCGGAAATTTTGAGTAATTCAGAGAACCGGCAAATACCACCTCTGGCTGGTCTCAGAGTGGGATGGGAATGGAAATTTTGCAATATCCTTCCCGTCACAACCACCAAGCCACACCCACAGAACCGGTAGGAGAAAAAAATTGAATTTCACTCCTGCTACCGTCCCTGTCCTAATATTGCTTTTTTTACTCTTACTCTTTTCATGTATTCAAATTATGTTTATACTTTTATCTGTTATCTTATATATGCTTGACAAAATAAATAAATGCTTTGGGAGGGTTGCTGCAGGGAAGGCGGGTTTAAATATATTCTTTCTATCTTTCTATCTATCTTTCTATCTATCTATCCATCCATCCATCCATCCATCCCATCCATTCAATCCATCCTATCTATCTTTATCTATCCCTCCCTTCCATCCCTCCCATCTACCTATCTATCATCTTATCATCCATCTATCGATCATCGATCATCTATTTATCTATGTCCATTCATCCATCTATCTAATATTATATAGAAATTATATATTATATATTATATATAATATGTGTGTGTGTGTGTGTGTATTGTTTTCTGAGGTTTTCGCGGGTGTTTATATGTAGGTCTGGTTATTCAGGTGTTCTGCATAGAATTGGATGTATCTTTTGCTCCTGGAAGCACGAAGCCGAGAACACCAGCATGAAGATGATGAATGAGACTTCGTCGAAACGTCGCCAAGACACTTCCAATTCTATGCAGGAGAACACCCGAATAACCAAAGACCTATATATATATAATTTCTATATAATATTAGATGGATGGGTGGATGGATGGACATATAAATAAATAGATTATAGACGGATAGGATAGGATATCTATCTATCTAATCTATCTATCTATGAAAAGCAACAATTATCTATCTATCTATCTATCTATCTATCTATCTATCTATCTATCTATCTATCTATCTATCTATCTATCTAATCTATCTATCTATCTATCTATCTATCTATCTATCTCCCCCCTCCCCAAAAAACCCAACCGAGGATCTCCTGCAGCGCCTTTTCCCTCTTGGCAAAATCAGCCTTGGAGTCCTTTGGCTGGGGAAAGGGAGCACGTGGGGAGGCGTGGCCGGGAAGTGACGTCATCGCCGGAGCGCACGTGCGGCCCGTGTTGTCATGACCTCACAAGCGCCGGCATGGCGACCCCTCCCCCTCATTGTGGGGAGGGGGGAGGGGGGCGGCCAGTCAGCCGCGGGGCGGGGAGCGGGAGCCCCCCTTTCCTTTTCCCTCGGCGCCGGGATGTGGCCGAGGGGGCGGCGGCGGCGGTTGCCATGGAGAGAGAAGGCGGCCTAAGCGCTTCCGGGGCGCCGCCCGCCTCCGACCCGGAAGCGCCTCCTCCCTGTAGGGTTGCCAGCGGGAAGATGGCGGCGGAGGAGCCTCAACAACAGCCGGAGCCCGTCGGAGGGGACACGGACGGTGAGGGAAAGAGGGGGGGGTCGTCGGGTGTGTGTGGGGCGCCTGTCGAGGGTTGGGAACTGGGGCGAAGGCCCCTCCCGGCTGGGAGGCCGCATTAGTCTTGAGGGTGGGGGGGAGAAGGAGGGTTCCTCTTCCGGAGCCCCCCCTCCCCTCAGCAGGAGGGCTTCCCCCCCTCCCTCCCTTCACCCCCCCCCGCCCGTTCAGCTCGGTCTCCTTGGCAACGGCGCGCTCGCCCAGGGAGGGGCTCCGGCCGCCCTCGGTCTCCTTGGAAACGGCCCACCCTTCCCCCCCCGCGCGCGCCTCAGCCCGTCTCCATGGAAACGGCCCCCCCGCCCCCGGGCGCACCTGGCTGGGGATGATGGGCGCTGAGGAAGGCCGTGGTGGTGATGGAGGCGTCGCCTTCCCGGTTGCAGCCTGGTGGTGGTACTGATGTTGTTCCCTAGTTGGGTCAGGAGACGTCTGCAAGGAAACACAAACACACACACACACAAGCTCAGAGAGCCCCCCAAGGCCACCATAGTTTCCTTCCTCCTCCTCCTCCTCCACTCCCTGATGATGTTACCTAGTCTGGTAATGAAACGTCGGCATGAAAAGAAGCGAGTTCCCAGAGCCCCAAAGACAGACAGACAGACACACACACACCAGTAAACCCCTGAGGTACAAATATTCTCTTCCACCCACTTTATATACAAGTGGGTGAATAGAGAAAGAGAGAGAGCAAAGCCCCACTCCCTTCCAGCACTGATGTTGTTCCCTAGTTGGGTCAGGAGACGTCTGCAAGGAAACACACACACACACACACACACACACAAGCTCAGAGAGCCCCCCCCCCAAGGCCACCGTAATCTCCTTCCTCCTCCTCCTCCATTCCCTGATGATGTTACCATTACCTGGTAATGAAACGCCTGTGTGAAAACAAGCAAATTCAGAGAGCTCCAAGGCCATTATAGTCTTCCTCCTCCTCCTCATGTTACCTAGTCTGGTAATGAAACGCCTTCGTGAAAACAAGCACGCTCAGAGAGCTCCAAGGCCATCATAGTCTTCCTCCTCTTCCTTCTCCTCCTCATGTTACCTAGTCTGGTAATGAAACGTCTGCATGAAATTAAACACGCTCAGAGAGCCCCCAGGATCCCTCTATCCAAGCCTGAGCTACAAACACTCTCTTTTATCAGTACTCGCATTTATACATTTTAGAAAAGCTAACCGGTGATGTGATCATACATATTCATCGGTAAACAAGCCAGTTCAGAAGGAGTCCTCATTTCAACCCTGAGCTGCAAATATTCTCCTTTAGAGGCCTAAACTTGGCTCCGGGGTGATGCATCTGGTTTTAAAGTGGGCTCCCCCAGCTTGGCCCTTTCCTTATGGAATGAGTCTAGAGAATAACAGAGTTGTGGAAGGGACCTTGGAGATCTTCTAGTCCAACCCCCTGCTTGAGCAGGAGACCTGATATATACCATTTTGGATAAATGGCTGTCCAGTCTCTTCTTGAAAACCTCCACAACTCCAGGAATTTGGGGACGTGTGCAACTTGCTTGAAAATCCCTTTATCTGCATTTACACTATTTGCTCAAATTGGCTCCATCTAACCTTGGTTTGTTCCATTTGAGGCTGGGCATTATTCTCCCTTGCTGTTGATCCCCAAATATTAGGGGGATAAAACTTAGCCCCATTGTTCAATTTTGCTCCCTTGAAATACTTATTTATAATCGGACTTATATGCCGCCCTTCTCCGCGAGGACTCGGGGCGGCTCACAAACAATAAAACCAGTCCAGATTAAAATTCAAACACTAAAACCTAAAATTCCCATTAAACATTCAGTCCAATAACTTGCAAACTAAATCTTCCTTTTCTTCTTCTGATTCTAACCCTCCCTAAAACGTGTGGCGCTTATTCGCTGTCCAATATATTGCATGAATCAGACTTACGTGGAAACTGCACTTGTTTTAACAAGTTTTGCGTTTGGGGCACCGCTTGATGATGTGATCTGCTTTTTAAATTTTGACTGTGTTAAATGAATGAAAGGAGTGTGTTTCGTGGACCGTGCGTTTTGAGCTTAAGTCTCAGGGTTGAAAAACACGGCTGTGGGTTAATACGGTCAGGTTTATTTCAGGTTCTAGTCACTCTGATTAAATCAGGATTTGTTTTATTTGCTCAGGTATAGTATGTTATCTGAATAGAGCCAGAGGATTATTAGCATGTTGTGTGAAAACACCCAGGAATATATTTTCCTTTTTAATCCCCATCTGTTTTTTTCTTCATATTCCTCACACTTCAAATTATATTTCCCCCCCTCCCCCCAGACTCTGGTTTTTGTTAAAGCATTTTTCAGAAATGTAATCTTTTCATTCAAAGTTTGTATAAGTGATCGCTTTTGTCTCTGAACTGTTGGGCTGCAAGCTGTTAAAATAGCACTTAGTTGCCAGTTGCCTGTAATTATTGCAAGTTCAAATCTCAACAGGCTCAAGGTTGACTCAGCCTTCCATCCTTCCGAGGTAGGTAAAATGAGGACCCGATTTGTGGGGGCAATAAGCTGACTTTGTATAAAGAAAAAGAACACCGCTGGGGGGGGCCCGAAAGCCCTACTAAGCAGGTATATACAAAAGTATGAAGGCTATTGCTTTATGCATTGTAAGCCACCCTGAGACTCCAGAGAAGGGCAGCATATAAATCTAACTAATAACTAATAATAAATAAACATAAGGTTACCTTATCAGACAATCTCTGTATTATAGATTGCAATTTGTGTAGAACAGGAGTCAGCTACACAGGCTCTGGAGCCGCATGTGGCTCTTAAATCTCTCTGCTGTGGCTCCCTGTCGCTCAAAATATGCGTCACACCCTCCAATGTGTGACACCCGCCGGCATGCAATTTATTGAGCTTTTCAACCTCCAGTAGGCCAACCATGGATAAATCCAAGAAAAGAAAAGTTTCAGAAGAAAACAGAACATTGAAATCAACTACATATGCTAGTTTTGTGGCCGCTCAAGAAAGAGTCAGGCACGGGAAGAGTTTTGTGGCTCCCGGTGTTTTCTTTTCTGTGGGAAACGGGTCCAAATGGCTCTTCGAGTGTTTAAGGTTGCAGACCCCTGGTGTAGAATAATAGGAGTAAGTTTGGGGTGGGTGGGGTGGCATTGAACTTGTGTTTGTAACATCCTGGCCAAAATCTGGCAGGCTAGTCCACTTCTGTCTTTAGTATTAATGCACGCTTAAACTCAGCTTAAACTCATCTTAAACCAGAGCCTGGTTTAGCTCTGCAGACTAAAGCACCGTAATTAACATCCAGCTGTCTGCAATTCCACCAGTTCGAATCTCACCAGGCTCAAGGTTGACTCAGCCTTCCATCCTTTCTAAGGTAGGTAAATTGAGGACCCAATTTGTGGGGGGCAATAAGCTGACTTTGTATAAAATATACAAAAGGATGAAGGCTATTGCTTAACGCATTGTAAGCCGTCCTGAGTCTTCGGAGAAGGGCGGCATATGAATCAAATTTTTAAAAAAAACAAACCTCCCCATGTTTTCAATATTTATAAAAAGCATTCTGTGGAAACCTTGAATCAAAGATCAGTATGTGCTAAGTGGGAAATTCTGACTTGAAATATAAGAGGAATAAATGGTAAAAAGCATGAAATAATAACAAAATAACAGAGTTGGAATCTAGGAACCTAGGAAGTCTTCTAAGGCAGCCCTCTACTCCAGCAGGAGAACATATATTATAACGTATAGCGAAGTGGATGAAATAAAAATAGGCCACAGTATAATAGATCTGAATGACCATGATTTAAGTCTTCTGTGGAGTTGATGAATACATGTTAGCAAAGCAGGCGTTGATATCATTACAAATGAAAGTGTTGATATCTAAACAGATGAATCGATGTCCCTGATTAGGGACGCTGGGCAAAATTGTACAACATTCTGAATGGAAAATTATTAAGTAAAATGGGTGGGAAGAAATGAATAGGTTGGATAAATGTATAAGAATGTGGTCTGAGAAAAGCGCTGATTGGGATGGGAAGGTGTTTCCTTTGGTGTGCAGAACAATGTTGCCTTATGGACTGATTTTGCAGGAAATGTTTAGGATAGTTTGCTGTTAGTGGTGGCTATACCAATTGAATGAATGAAAATTGAATGAATAAATGATGCAAAAGCCGAGAGAGAAAATTAGTGGTTATTACTGTTGATTAAGAGGATTAATGCAGGATTAATCCCAACCATGTGTGGATTTAAAGACATGCTAGCTGGGGAATTCTGCGAGTTAAAATCCACACACAGGTTGGGAAACCCTGTCTTAAGTGTTTGTTGAAGGATGGAAAGGTATCGTGTGTGGCCTTTTTCTGACTTCCTTTCCAGAAATCAGAGTTGATATAAATCAGGAGAAACATGTTGAGTACAAGGAAGGCACTTAGAAAAACTTGCATTAAAATAAAAATAAAGGGGCCTGGAGTTGACGGATGTCAAATATTTGTGGGTGGAATAAAAGCAAGTTTGGCCATTTAGAGAGAATACGAGTTGAATTGTGAAACAAATATGTAAGTGGTTGTGTGAATGTACTGCAAGGAGGGAGGTTCAGTTGAAGTGCCTGAGATGCCCAGAAGGAGAGAACCAATAAAGCAATTTATGCAGAGGGAGGGAGACTGCAATATTTGGTAAGGGCAGAAGGGATGCTGCTAATTTAAGTTCGATCCTCTCTTTCCTTTCTTTCAATTCCTCTTCTTTGCTACTACGTACAGGTTTTTCCTGTGCTTTGCATAAGGTTACTTAGCCCCGGAGTGTGATGAGTATATCTTCGATTAAAGTTTTGTGTATCAGCTGCCTGGGCTGGCAGCTGCCGCCTGATAATTTGCCAATTTAGTTGTTAAAAAGTAAAGTCCGCCGTGAGTCGGGCTCAAATCTGGATGACCTCATGTTGTTTTCTTGGCAGTAGGATAGAAGTGGTCTGCTATTAGATTTTCTCTCTTTCTCTCTCTCTCATTTAAGGACTAATCTGAGCCCCGACAAGGTCACACGGTCCCATCTGCATTGTGTTTTTAAGTGATCTAATCAATGGAAATTAAGTAATTTTCTGCAAATGTCCGTGTTAGGAGAACCTCTCTGCCTGCTCTTGAACTGCCTTTAATAGAAAGGAGCACAGGAACTCCGTGTTACGTGGCCGGCCGGCTGTTTTTGTTCCAGTTTGTCTGGAACGAATCTGATTTCCTCCAGAATGAATTATTAGAAAGTCGGAGCTCATCATCTGGAAGGCTCTTTTGAATAGATAAAAATTTACAGGCAGTTCTCCACTTATGACCACAACTGAGCCCAATATTTCTGTTGTCGAGCGAGACGTTTGGGAACCTTTTGCCTTTGGAAAAAAGCACCTTGGGGGAGATATTTTCATTCAGTTATTTATTCCCCCCCTCCCCTCTGTTTTCTCTGTCCTACTTTGCTCAGGGATAGCTAGCGCCTCCCCCTTCTTAATTGAGGCCTTGCACGTCCCTCCTGTCCTTGGAGAATTATTATAATTAATTATGATTTTTAAAAAGAAGACTCTTTATCTGATGAATCTGGATCGAGCGTCCTCGGGCCCAAGGTTCTGGCGGCAAGGCCACCCGGCTGTAACCTGGGAGGGCCCTGCAGTTTAGTCCGGCTCGCAGGAGAGGAAAAAGAGATGCAGTCGTCTCTCGTCTGCTTCACTGCAGTAGCATCCCAGCGCTCGCAACACGGAATGGCCCCGGATCAGGTTTCATGCTTTTCTGCAGCCTTGGCAGCTGCTGCGTGTGTGCGTGCGTGTAAGCGGTGCCAGGGGGGAAAAAGCTTGAAGAACAGTTGCCTGGCTGGCTTGCAAAGCAAGATCATCCAGCGAGCAGGTTGGGTGGGAGTGGCAGGCTTTGGCCTTCGAGGGCAACGGAGTCCGGGGTTCCCGATGGAGCCCACCCTGGTGCCAGGCCCCGAAAGGGGGGCTGCGAGAAGGGCTTTTTACCCGAGGCAGTGCCTCCTCTTTGCCACTTGCGCATCGCTAGGAGCCCAGTGTCGCGGAGGGGGCTGCAGCCTCACGAGCTGTAGGAGAGGTGGGGTGGATATTTTGCATAGAATTGCTTTTTTTTTCTTTTTTTAAAATCTCTCGAGTTTGGGGGAAGCCAGATTCGGCCCCGGAAAGCTCATCTATGTTCTTTGAAATAATGGCCTATTAAAACTTGTTTTAATTTTTGGAAGATGTAATAGTGCCTCAGATATAAAGCCTGAGACGAAAATGAAAGTCCAGCATCCTGTTTTTACAAAATTCCCTTTAAGGGAACGTTTTGATTTCTTCTTTTGCAAAATCAATCAATCAATCAATAATATATTGCCTTTTGACATTTTTGCTGTGTGTTTCTTATTTATTTATTATTTTTGGGGGACAACTCCATTTTAGCTCAGGCAGGCCTGTTAAACCCCCTGGCTTTACTGGCCTCTTGGATATTGCAGCACATCTGGAAAGGGCCAAGATTTAGAGAGAGCTTCTGGAACGACATCTGTTTATTTTTTTTTCTCTCCCGCCTCTTAACCTCAGCGCAGGGGGGGAGGATGGTAAATCATCAGCCTCATCCGGATTTTGTTTCTCAAGTCGTTTTTGGTCTCTTCCATTTCAGGAGTGAATTGCTTGGCCTACGATGAAGCCATAATGGCCCAACAGGACCGCATTCAGCAGGAGGTGAGCTACTGTGTCTTCTGCTTCCTAGCCCCCCCAAAAATTATACATTATTTGCAGACATGCTTTAGCTTGAAGTTGAGAGATTCCTCTGCCTTGTTTTCACAGCCCACTGCCTCTTCCTTTCCTAAAATTATCCCCACTGCCACCCTGAACCGCTCAAGGGATACAGGTAGTCCTTAACTTAGGACCAATCACTTAGCAACGGTTCAAAGCCCCCGCCCCCCTGTCCCCCAAGAAGATAATCACGGCCCGGTTCCCAAGTTACGATGCCCCCCTCCCCTCCCAAATTTACAGGCGTTTGCTGTGTGTACGTCTGTTTCTTGGCAACAATGCTGAACGATGGGTTCATTTAACAAGCACGGTTGTGGCTTAACCATGGTAACCCACTTAACGACCGCTGCAAAACCAACCAACCAACCCACCGGTGTTAAGTCGAGAACTGCCTTTATGGTGCGTTTCTCAATCTAGATGACGACCAGTAATCTGTCTGGATGATCTCTTGTTTGCAATGAGTACGTTAACGTCTGCTTGTGGCATTTGGGGGTGGAATAGCTCGTCGGAGATGGACAGAGGCTGGTACGGTTTCAGTTGCCGCACTCGGTGGCTGGGGGTTGATTCCGTCTGTTTCTTTCAAGATTGCTGTCCAGAACCCTTTAGTCTCAGAAAGGATGGACCTGACTGTCCTTTATAAGGAGTATGCCGACGATGACCATATATACCAGCAGAAGATCAAGGTGAGAGTCACCCAGGGGCGAAATCCAGCAGGTTTTGACAGGTTCTGGAGAACCGGTAGTGGAAATTTTGAATAGTTAGGAGAACTGGCAAATATCACCTCTGGCTAGCCCCAGAGTGGGGAGGGAATGGGGATTTTCCCCTGGAGTGGGGTGGGAATGGGGATTTTGCAGTATCCTTCCCCGGCCATGCCCACCGAGCCACACCCACCAAGCCAAACCACGCCCACAGAACCGGTAGTAAAAAAATTTGAATTCCACCACTGGAGTCACGTATAGCTGACTCTATGCAAGGCGTGATGAAGTAGTCGGAGCATCTTTTGCCGGAGAAAAATCTCAAGTTTGGTTTAATTAGAGGAGAGGGAGTTTAACTAGAGGAGAGGGGTGGGGGGTCTCTCCAAACTTAAAATCTTAAAGTAGCTAAATTCGGAGAGACCCCTGAGATAGACCTGAGCTCAAAAAAGAAAAGAAAAGAAAAGAAAAGAAAAGAATAGAATAGAATAGAATAGAATAGAATAGAATAGAATAGAATAGAATAGAATAGAATAGAATAGAATAGAATAGAATAGAAAATAGAAAATAGAATAGAATAGAATAGAATAGAATAGAATAGAATAGAATAGAATAGAATAGAATAGAATAGAATAGAATAATAGAACAGAACAGAATAATGAATAGAGCAGAACAAAAAAGAACAGAATAGAATATAAAGAATGAATAGGGAATATAATATAGAATTAGAATTATTAGAATTGGAATGGAATGTTGGAAGGAGCCTTGGAGGTCTTCTAGACCAACCCCCTGCTTAGGCAGGAAACCTTAGAGATGCTGAGGTCCCTCTCCGCTCTTCTTCCGGCCCAGGATCTGCTGAAGAAGTATTCCTACATTCGGAAAACGAGGCCGGATGGGAACTGCTTCTACCGAGCGTTTGGCTTTTCCCACCTGGAGGCTCTACTGGAGGACGGCAAGGAGCTGCAGCGGTAGGCCTGGGGATCCCCAGACGGGGAAGATGGGAAGGGGAATCCCAGAGCGCCCGAGACCAGCGGATTTTTAAGGCGCCAGCCCAGGGCAGAAATTCATGCTTTTTCGGGGGCGGGGTCTCGTTTCAGCTTCAAAGAAATGGCGGCGAAAAGCAAAGATGTGCTTGTTTCCCAGGGCTTCACGGAATTCACCATTGAGGATTTCCATAATACGGTAAGGCCTGGTGGTCTTCGAAGGCCACCGCCATCCACGCTGGCTGGGGGTGATGGGAGTCGTGGTCTAAAACCCAGCCCGGGGGTGGGGGGGGGCGCAGTCTCCAAACTTGCCAACTTTGAAGACTTTGTGGACCTCATCTCCGACGTGATCGCAATTCAGGCGCAATTCGGCCACCGGTTCGTATTTTATGACGGCTGCGGCGTCCCAGGGACACACGTAGATCCCTTTTTTTTGCGACCTTCCAAGGAGCAAAGTCTCAATGGGCAAAAGGAAGATTCACTTCAACAACTGGGTCACTGACGTAACCGTTTCGCTTAACAACTGTGGCGAGAAAGGTCGTTAAATGGGGCAAACTAACCAAACCAACCGTCCCGCCTTAACAACAGAAATTCAGGGGCTCCGTTGTGGTCGTTAAGTCAAGGACTACAGAATAGAATTCTTTATTGGCCAAGTATGATTGGACACACAAGGAATTTGGTGCATATAGGATGTTCGGAGGGTATATAAAAAAAGATTTTGGGGGGGGGGATTTGGGAATGGACAGATGAGAGACAAGGAAGGAGAAAGTCTGGGAATTGAGGGGGGGGGGTGTTCCTTTGTTGGAGACCCCCCCCCCCCCCTCAAATTTCTCCTTTGAATCCCTGCAGTTCATGGACCTGATAGAGCAAGTGGAGAAACAAACCACGGTCGGGGAGCTGTTGAGCTCCTTCAACGACCAGAGCACCTCCGATTACCTTGTCGTCTACTTACGGCTGCTGACGTCCGGCTACTTGCAACGAGAGAACAAGTTTTTCGAGCACTTCATCGAGGGAGGACGGAGCATAAAGGAGTTTTGCCAGCAGGTCAGGGGTGGGGAGCTCGAAAAGAAAATGAGTAATTTGGGGCTGGAGGAGGGGGGAGAGCGGGAAGGCAGACCCCTTAGCAGTTTGAGAGCCCTTATGCTGCTCTTCCGATTTAATCGGCAGCCTTCGTTGCGAATGGAGTTTCTAGTCCTCGTGATAAGAGAGGAAGGAAGAGCCGTGTTTGCTCACGGACTTCGAACAGCCTTGGAGGGAGTAATGATTTCAAACGGGGTCAAACTGAAACACCGGCTATTGGTTGGCCTAGAAAAAGTTTTTCTCAGCTTTGGCGGCTTTAAGGTGGGTGGACGTCAACTCTGGGAATTGACATCTTAAAGCCGCCAAAGATGTCAACTCCGGGAATTGACATCTTAAAGCCGCCAAAGCTGAGAAGCCCTGGCCTTAGGGGTAAGGATGTGGCTGTGATGATCGTAAGCTGTGATTATTGGCTGGAATTACACAATTGCAATGACCCCATTTAGCAAGCATTCAGGACGGGGGAATGTTGGATCCAACAACGGAGTACCCCTCCTCCTCCTCCTCCTCGGACTGCACCAACACGGAAGAGTTGGGGAGAATGGTCTGTGCGTGGGAAAGGCCTGGGCCATGTAGCCAGTAGCCAAACACTCCCAAACCTTTGGGGCTCCCACTGCCATCAGCTCCCCCCAACTCAAAAGGTCCTTGGGAAGGCATCGTGCAAATAAACCCAGAGCCCCCCAGAGTGGAGATGATGGGGGAACCACGTTTAATCATGGACGATGGGTCCAAGGTCAGGACTCTTCCTTCCACTTTGGTCCTCCGTGCGGCTCGGAGGGTAAAACGGGAAGCTGGTATCCGAGGCCCCCACAGATCCTTTGTGTTTTGCTTATAAAACTCAATAGGCCATCCATCTTACCTCAACGGGCCTGCGTTTCTAGTCCTCTTGAAGGCAAAAGAGCTCGGTGGCAGGCCTGGGTGGGCTGGGTGACTCGGTTGCAGGCCTGGTGCCCCTCTGCTTTGGTGACTCAAACCAGCCTCTGTTTAACCCAATCCCACCCCCTGGCCCCTCTTTCTCTCTTGGTCTTTTCCAGGAGGTGGAACCTATGTGCAAAGAGAGCGACCACATCCACATCATCGCCCTGGCTCAGGCCCTCAACGTCTCCATCCTGGTAGAGTACATGGACCGGGGCGAAGGCGGCACCACCAACCCCCACGTCTTCCCCGAAGGCTCGGAGCCCAAAGTGTATCTACTCTACAGACCGGGACACTACGACATCCTGTATAAATAAGAGGGGAGGGGGTAGGAGCGAGGCAGGTGGTTGGTCAGCCAGCCCCCTCACCCCCACCCTTCCCCCCCTTTCTCTTTCTCCCCCTCCCCCTCGCTGACACCCCAACCCCCCCCCCCCCTGCCAATATCCCGGCGTTTCCCGTCTCGCCCATGTTTTCCCTCCACCAACCACCCCCCTTCCCACTCGCCGGGCAGCCTCGTCTGTGCTTGTAAATGGTGATCGTTCCCGCTGCCCATCTTGCTCACTTGGTTTGTTTATTATTATATATTTTTCCCTGCTTTTGTTGTTACACTCTTCTGTGTTTTATTAAAGGGGAGGCCGGTGAGACAACCTGTTTTTTTTATTTTTATTTTTGGCTTCTCTCTCAGTGTTTCGGGGATAGGAAGCCCCCTCTGCCCCTGCCGATGATAGAGGGCACAGGCCAGGGGCAAAATGCTCCCGGCTCAGACCAATTCGGGCGAACCGGTAGCGATGGCGGCTGGTGGTTCGGAGAACCGGTAGAAATGGATTTCGCCGGGCTCTGCCCACCCACCTGGTCGTCGTTACTTCCTGGTTTTAATCAGAAAGTAGCCAGTTTTTTACTCTCTGCGCATGCAAAGAGGGTCTGCGCACACGGGGCGCGTGCACTTCCGAACCAGTTCGGAAGGTAAGTAGATTTCACCCCAGGCACAGGCCCCTTCGGGCATACACCAGCGATCGTTTTGAAAAAAACTTCGTCCTTGACAGGCTGCACGCAGTAAGATCCTAGTCCTCAAGCTTGGGAGGAAGTAACTTTGAGCAGGGAAATGTCTGGGGCAAGACTCTGGATTGGGACCGGCCGGTTACCCCTTTCGTAGACATCAGTCTTTCTTGGATCCCCAATTCCTCATCAGTGTGTTCCTGAATTTAATTCAGATTTTTGAATCGAGCCTTTACTAGTGATTTAAATCGTGATTTAAATCGTGATTTCAATCAACTTGATTTACCGTATTTTCCGGCGTATAAGACGACTGGGCGTATAAGACGACCCTCCTCAGAGCCATTTAAGGCTTATGGGCTGGTCTGCCTGGTTACAGGAGAATGAGACCCGGCGTATAAGACGACCCCCGACTTTTGAGAAGATTTTTGTGTGTTAGAAAGTAGTCTTATACGCAGGAAAATACAGTAAATCAAATCCACCCTGTTCAGAGATAAGGGCCGCTGTTTCACGTCTTCTCCTGGGCAAAACCTGCAGCTGGGGGAGTGGGGGGTGGAGGGGTGTTGCATGATGTCCCCGGGGCCATCCCTTGGCCGCTGGCCGACGGCCTCTAGCAACCCACTGCCCCGTTTTTGCCGCGGTGCCAGAGTGAGCAGAGAAGGCTCCACTTCAAGTCTTTTGTCCCGATTCCCTGAGAAGACGCAGAACAACGGCTTTCTTATTTTTCCTCTGGTTTTCTTTTTTTTTTTAGCCACTTTAGCAGAAAATTGCCAGGCGCGGCAAATCGTCTGCCGAAATGAGGCATTTTAAAACTCTCAGTAGCTTAAATGTAAGTCAGGATAGACCAGGAGGTGGGGATCAAGTAGGTAGGGGCAGAGAGATGTGGTATTCACTTACCTTCCTTGCCGATTCGCAAATGTGAGCGTATGCGCGGCCTTCCACCCGTGTGCTGTTCTCGCCACCTCCACGCATGCATGTGGCCTTCCATGCATGCCCTATGCTCACGCGCATGGCTAGCATGCATGCACGCAGCTAAAAAATGTGCCTAAGGAGGGCATAGCGCTGGGGCGAGTAGGTGAGCCCACTTCCGATTTCTGCTACCGGTTCGGGCGAACCACTCTGAACCGGTTGAATACCAGCTGTGGGTAGGCAGATGTAATTCTGTGTGTGTGTGTCTGTGTCTGTGTGTTTCACATGAAATTCGAGTTCCGCTTCTATTCACTCACGCCCCCTCCCCCCATCCATCCACCAGGCTTTACCCGTGGCACATTTGGATCATCTTTGCAATTTTTATTCTGGAATTGCGGCCGATGGCGCCTGGGGAAGAAGGGTGGGTGTTTTCTCCTAGCTGGAAAGGATCCGGCGTCTCCTTCTGCAGAGGAAGCAGCCGGATTCGCAGGAAGCCACTTCAGAGCTTTGAGGATGGAGTTTCCTCACAGGGATCTGCTGGGAAGAAGGATTTAGGGGTAAGAGTTGCCGTCCGTTTTCCGACAAACCACTGCCCACCATGTGAGCCCCGGTTGGCCAAAACCACGGGGGGTCTGTGTGGCACCTTCTGGAGGGGAGGCGGGCAAGGTGGGAAGACTTCCTGTCTTCAGCGATGGAGAAGAAAGACAATGTGCAAAGAAGAGTCCGTTTTCAGAGTGAAGTGGACAACGTAGACATAAATGAACTTAAAGTCAGTGTTAAACCTTACCTGTGTTTGCATAGGGGCAGAGAGAATTATGACCAACTGTTGATTGTTCTCCTCCTCCTCCTCTTAAAATGTGTTGTTTCCTGACTTCGCTGAGATGATTCTAGGCCTGTTACTTACTTTCAGGAGTGGGCTTCAAAAACTTTTAGCAATGGGTTCTCTGCCCAGTTGCTGGGTGGGCGTGCCCATAGTGGGTGTGGCCTAGTCGGCCTCCTGCACCATGGGGGGGGCGTTTTTGCCCTCCCCGGGCTCCGACGGCTTTCCTTGAGCTTCCAGGAGTGCGAAAACGGCCTCCCCAGGCACCGGAAGCCCTCTGGAGGCTGCAAACGGGCCCATTTCCAGCCTTCCTAAACTTCCGGTAGGCCTGTTTTTCACGCTCCCCGAGCCTCCGCACTCCGCACTCTGCACTTACCTGCATCCAAAACGGGCTGCGTGGGGACTCCTGGGAGGGGCGGGGCAGGGTGGGAGGGGCCAGCCAGGGTTGGAATTTGGGGGGTTCTCCGAACTGCACAGAATCTTAGAGGTTCTCCCGAACCGCTGCGAACCCCTCGCTTACTTTACCCAAATGTGGGAATGTTGTGCCCTTTATAAGCCCTATTCTGATTTATTCATTCCTGCTCTTTGCCCCCCTCCCTGTTACTTGCCGTTTTTTTTAACCCTTCTAATGCAAGTTGGAGAGCCTGGCTTTTTGACTTTGTTGTACACTGACGTGAAAGATGAAAGCACCCTGGGTCTAGCATGCCTATTGCTAAACAAGGCGTTCGTTAAACGAGTCGTGTCCAATTTTACAAATTTTTGGGGGGGGGATGTTAAGGAAATTGCTGCAGCCGTTAAGGGAGTCGTGCGGTTATTAAGCGAATCAGACTTTGCTTGTCATAAGGTCTAAAAAAAAGGGGGGGGATCACAATGACCCCGGGATGGGACAACCGTCATAAATACAAAGCAATCGCTGAGTGTCCGAGTTTCGATCGCAAGAACCCTGAGATGCTGTAACCGTTGTAAATACACACATCCAAACCAAGCATCCAAATTTTGATCCCGTCACTGTGGAGATGCTGCGATGGTCATAAGTGCGAGGACCAAGGGTAAGTCCCTTTTTTTTTACAGTCTCATAGCTTCGGCCACTAAACGAATTAAGGTCGAGGACTACCCGTGCAGAAGGAGATTCTCTTCGTGGGGGCCTTCTGTATCTCTTCCCAACTTGGACCAGAGGAAACGCGAGTTTTAGTGAGCGGAAAACAAGGCTAAGAAACGGCGAGGGCCAAATCACAGATCGCACTTTTGCACACCATGCTGGGAAATGCTTACCGCCTTCGGAGCATGGGAAGTGTGGGGTCAGGCTGGAAATGAGAGGACGGAGAAGATGGTTCCCAAAAAAGCCATTGATTGTCCTTTTACCACCCAGGTAAATCACTTTCTCAACCCAGGCAATTTTAAGACGCGTGGACTTCCAACTCCCAGAATTCCCCAGTCAGCATGGCTGGCAGTGTAATTCTGGGAGTTGAAGTCCGCCCATCTCAAAGCAAACATGGGAATTCTGGGAGTTGAAGTCCACCCATCTCAAAGCAAACTGACTGGGGAATTCTGGGGGTTGAAGTCCACGCGTCTTAAAGTTACCTGGGTTGGAAAACACTGATCTAGACAGAGGCCCCAATAGGAAATAGGAAAACTCACCAATAGGAAAAAACTTGGGCAGCTTCTCCTTATAAATTTCATCGTCCTTTTCCAGGAAAACACAGATGATAAGTCGCTCCACCTGTCCAAGATACAACCACGGTTAGCAGAAGGAAATCGGGGCGGGGAGTGTGTGGCATTTTCGAAATGTGGAGGTGGGGGGGGGCCTTCACGCATTGCTTGCAACTGGCACCAATTCAAGTTTAAAGATACCATCTCAAATTAAGCGTTCGGGTTAGACTTGCAACTTTTTTCGGGATTGCAATTAAAAAAAAAAATTTCTCAAGAGTTGTGTCTGGTCCATCCCTAGTTACCCTCTTCGAAGCGATTTCTAACACGGGTAAGTCGTGTTTTTCAATGTTGGCTTTAACTTCTGTCACTAAACCGATGGTTATATAAGTGGAGGAATTATTTCTATTTCTCTAAAGCACTACTCCAAATTTTGCAAATGGGGCTTTGCCTGGGTTTATATGATCCCTTTAAAAAAATTAAAGACCAGGTGTGGGCTGAGAAGCTAATATTGTGTGTTTGGCCGGAAAAGAGCCGAACAGATTCCCCCACTACCTTGTCTTTGTTGTCTTGTAGCCAATTGTGTAACGTGTCGAGAACGACCTCTGCAGCAGCGTCATTGGGATAGCCTGTGGGAGAACGTGGCAAGTTGCTGAATATCTGGGTACTTAACCCTGCCCTCCTTTCTCTCTTTCCCGCCTTGGTACTTACCAAAGACCCCGGTGGAAATGCAGGGAAAGGCCTGTAGGCAGAGAGAGAGAGAGATTAAGAAAGGAGGTTAAGGATGGGGCTTCGCTCAGAAATGGTCCCAGGATTTGCCTACAACTTCTCTCTCATACAAAGATGAGAAAAAGGGGTAAATCCTCTTTTCTTTCTTTCTTTCTTTCTTTCTTTCTTTCTTTCTTTCTTTCTTTCTTTCTTTCTTTCTTTCTTTCTTTCTTTCTTTCTTTCTTTCTTTCCATCTTGGGAAGCATCAGCTTCCAAAGGGGATGATGTGGATATAATGCATCTTGTGTGCAGGAGGGGACAATAAATGGGACAACGTACCCAGAAATCCTTCGAGTCGAAAATCGCGGCGACGTTGAATCGGATCTCGATCGGCTGAAAAATGTAAATGCTTCCGTCCTTCCCTCGTAACCTCCACCCTCACCCCCCAGTGGTTTTGGGTGGTGTTTTCCTCAGGGTCTCCTCCTCGAGCAGAGGGTTGGTAGAAGAAGTGCCTTCCAACTCTCTTAGTCTGCAACCACGTTGGACTACAGTATCCGAAGCCGGCTGGGCCTCATAGGTCGTAAGTCGGTGCCTCTGAAGTATAGCTTTCTCAAACCTTTGCTAAAAAGCCCCTGGCTCTTCTCTCATCCGTCAACGGAAGTTCAAATTACAGATTGAGAGAGATGGAAGGGACCTTGTGGGTCATCTAGTCCAACCCCTCCCATCCCCCCACCCAAGAAGGAGACTTTACACCATTTCTGACAAGATGGCAGTCCGGTCTCTTTCTTGAAAGCCTCCAGGGATGAAGCTCCCACAACTTCCGTTCCATGGGTTGATGGCTCTCACTGTCAGAAAAGTTCCTTAGCAATACTTAGAAATGGATGAATTGGATCCGTGTTTTGCTGCTTTAAGAGGGGTGGACTTCAACTCCCAGAAGCCCCTACCGGCTGGGGAATTCTGGGAGTTGAAGTCCACCCCTTGTAGCCAAGATCGAGAAACGCTGCTCTCACTCATCCATTTCTAAGTAGCGTTCAATGAGACGGGCAGCCTCATGACTTCCACGTATAAGGGACTCCGGCTCCCATCGTCTCCAGCTCGAGGGACGAGCGGTGTCGGCGAGTGCTGCGGGAGAGAAATGGGGGGACGGGGAACCACAAGGTGATCCCTCCTTAGGCTTCCAGGCCCTGCTTGGTCTTACCACTGTTTGGAGCTTGTTGTCCAGGGCGAGTTTCAAACTGTTCTTATAGCAGTCGCCGAGTTCGGTCTGCTGCGAGGAACTGGGCTGCCCCTGGGCGATGGGCCCCACTGTGTGAATCACAACTGGAAGGCAAAAGTGGGGTGTTGCTACAAGCAGCCTCCAAAACCCCCCTCCTCCCTAACTTATTCGGAGATCTGGGGGAAAGAAGCACAGACTTCCAGAAAGGTGGCTGGCGGTCTCCCCCCACCCACCCACCCACCCACACTTGGTGGAGCAGAGCCAAACTGACTTTGCGATATACTTGAAATACTTTTGCAAATTAGCAAATGAGAGCTTTAAAATAATTTGCTCCGTATCCTGTGGGGGTGTTTCCCCTTCTCCTACTCCACCACCATTTATCCGGCTTTAATGGAGCCGTTCTTGGAGCCGTTCCATTCGGCGTGCACTTAGCCACCTACTTATCCAAGCGGCAATATATATATATATATATATATTTTAATGTCCCCTTTTGTGAAAATGAAGTTTACACACTCGAGCAAAACCCAGCCTCGGAATGATTGTCGTTCCCTTTTGGCTCCTTTTGGCACGGCAAGATAGAAACCTTAACGAGGAACCGATCGTTACGAACTTGGCTCGTCCCCGGCCGTCCTTTTCCCAAGTTTCCTTTTCTTTTTCTTTTTTTTCAAGGGTTTCTGGAAACTCCCTTTTCTGATTCGAAGCTGCAATCCCTTTCTCTCTTTCGTTTGAGCCTCCGAGGACCAAATAAAAAGCCCAAAGAACGATCCTTTGGATTAAATAGATGTGGGTTGTTTTTTTTAAAAGCAAAGCTTTCTCTCCATCTGTTATAAATGGTATGAAACCTGGCAGTGTCAGCATGGGTCATTCGTGCATCACGCATCTAGGAATGCGTGATGCATCTAGGAAGGAAAAGTTCTTGCTTTCCCCTTTCAGGGACCTAATTCTTGGTGCAAGATGCTTAAGGAAGTATCTGCAAATATATGTATTATATATATGATAGAATTAGGTAGGTAGGTAGATGTAGATGGCAGGTACGTAGAATAGGTAGGTATGTAGATGATATAGATAGATAGATAGAGAGAGAGAGAGAGAGAGAGAGAGATGATAGATAGATAGATAGATAGATAGATAGATAGATAGATAGATAGATAGATAGATAGATAGATGGATGGATGATAGGTAGGTAGGTAGATATATAGATGATAGATAAGGGAGAGATGGTAGGTAGAGAGAGAGAGAGAGAGAGATGGTAGGTAGGTAGATATATAGATGAGAGTGAGATGGTAGGTAGGTAGAAAGATAGATAGATAGATAGATAGATAGATAGATAGATAGATAGATAGATAGATAGATAGATAGATAGATGATAGATGACAGAGATGGTAGGTAGGTAGGTAGATAGATGATAGGTAGGTAGAGATAGATAGATGAGACGTAAGTAGGTAGATGATATAGATAGATAGATAGATAGATAGATAGATAGAGAGAGAGAGAGAGAGAGAGAGAGAGAGAGAGAGAGAGAGAGAGATAGATAGATAGATAGATAGATAGATAGATGGATGGATGATAGGTAGGTAGGTAGATATATAGATGATAGATAAGGGAGAGATGGTAGATAGAGAGAGAGAGAGAGATGGTAGGTAGATATATAGATGATAGAGAGAGAGAGATGGTAGGTAGGTAGATGATGGGTGATAGAGATGGTAGGTAGATAGATATATAAATGATAGAAAGAGATGGTAGGTAAGTAGATAGAAGATATGGTAGGTAGGTAGATATATAGATGAGAGTGAGATGGTAGGTAGGTAGAAAGATAGATAGATAGATGATAGATAGATAGACAGACAGACAGATAGATAGATAGATAGATAGATAGATATGGTAGGTAGGCAGATAGTTAAGATATACCGTTTCCCCCAAAATAAGACCTCCGGATAATAAGCCCAATTAGGCTTTTGAGTGCATGGCTTATTTCAGGGTTGAAAAAAAAGTATAGGACGGGGTCTTATTTTCGGGAAAACATGGTAGATAGATGATAGATTAACTAGATAGACCGACCTCTTTTATTGGCATATTCCTCTCCTTCGGGGAACCCAGCGAAGAGCACAGGTGAAGGTAGCTTTGCAAATGGCGAAGGAGGTTAAGAAGGCAAGATGGGAGTGGTGGTGGGGGGGAGAGACCGAGTTCCCCCAAAATCTTGACTGCCTACCTGTTGCCCCCTAAGAAGTTGCTGCTCAGGCTCAGGGTGCGAAGGCCAGCTGAGGTCACCAGGGGGTGCTATTGAGCTAAGCAATCCCTTTCCTGGGAGGGAGGAAAGCAGCTGGGCCTTTGTACCCATGTTTTGCCTATGATGGGACTGGGTGGCCTTTGCTGTGGGGGAGCTGGGCTGATGCCAATGGGGAGGGGAGGGGGCTGATCAGGCGAGGGGTCAGGGTTGGCCCCCTCCAGGTATCTGTCCGAGCAGCCGGACCTCTCTGCTCAGTTGCTCCCAGTGTTTGCACGCTGATGTGGTTGCCCATCTCCTGAGCCAGGGGTGGCAGAATGGAGGGTGGGAATTGAGCTCTTGCCCAGGCTGGGCAGGGGAAGAAGCAGGAGCCACAGCTAAAGGCACCCTCGTCCCACCTGAGAGAGGGAACATCCTAAGCGGTGTCCTCCATTTAGTCTCGGTTTGGGAGGAAAAAATTGAGTGGTGGTGCTGGAGAAGGTTCCTACATATTCCTGGGACACTAAAACCCTGGAGTGCGTGACAGCAGATTTGTCACTGGAAGGACAAAAAAATAAAATAAAATAAATGACGAAACGATGTCTAACTTACTTCGGCCATGTGCAGGAGGAAATTCCCAGGAGAAAGCTAGGAAGAGTTAGCAGTAAAAGAAAAGCCCCCAACTTTTCCTGAAGTTTTTGGGGAGGGGGTTGGGGGGTGGTAAGCAGAGCCAGCCACTGGGAATTGCCACGGATCCTGCCAAGAATTGCCAATTGCTCCTAGCCGGTTTAACAAAACGCATGGGAAAATGTGTTAACGCGCCAAGCCATAAAAACCTAATTTATAAACTCTTCGAAGCCTTCAACTTGCGTATATTGTGACAAGACCCAGGTAAGTGTGTAAATCAAGCCGTTTGTGATGGATAAAATAGATTTTTTTTTTAAAAGCCCAACTGCTGAATTCGGCCGAACCATCAATGAACCAACGAGGGGTTGAGTTCCCACAAAAGCAGCAACTTTTGATAAAGAGAGTGGCGAGTTTGGGTTTGCTTGCAAAAACAAACGAAGAAACAAACTCACTCCACGCTCAAAAGTTTAGGCCTGTAGCTCTTTTGTGATGTGGGGAGGGAAGGAACGGGGGACAGTGGGAGGAGGGGGCTCTGGTCATTCTCTATTGGAAAAATTATGACCTTCGGGGCAGTGGCCAGACAGAAGAAGCCTTCAGAATGACACCTGCAGGCTGACTCTGATGATGTTCTTTCAAAGCAACGGTGTTTTTTTAAGAGCAGGAAAAAAAACATTCCCAAATCTGCCTTGTTAGTCGGTTATTTGCATGCAGATCGATTTAATCTCATAGATTGAGGTGGCTGCTGCAAGGACAGGTTGGGGGGGGGAGAGAAGAAAGGAAAACCCCCTTCACTCTTCTTGTCGAAAGAGACAGGAGGAAAAAGAAAAGAAAAAAGAAAGAAATTAGCAGCCGAAACCGTCACAGGGCTGGGCTGGCTGGCGTGAAATTCAATTACAAGGCAAGGGAAGTGGGCAAGGAAGCCGACAGAGAGAGAGAGAGAGAGAGAGAAAGGGGGAAAAAAAATCCAGCAAGGAGTTAAAAAATGAAAATGCTTCTCAAAACAAGTTTTAAAGTTTTCATTGCCATAAGGGCTCGGTTCCCAGCCCATATTCAACCCCCCACAACCCAAAAAAGCTGGCAATGTTAAAATTGGATGATTGTGCTCCTGAGCAAGTCCAAAGTGCATTTTTCTGCCCATCAGCTGGGCAAAGGAGGGGGGCTGAAGTCCTCTCCCCCCACCCCAAGCATCTGCATGTGTGTTTTTACGGTTGTTGGGTTTAGCATGTTGGGTCTGTCTATTTGATTAATCAAATTATGCCTTACAAGATGTGGATGTTAACAAGAGTCTGATTCCTGCACCCCCTTCTGAGCTCTTTGGGGTGACCGGCCAGCCCCCATCATTGGGTTTCTTAACCCTTTTCCTGGCTCACTCTGTGTGTGTGTGTGTGTGTGTGTGTGAGAGAGAGAGAGAGAGAGAGAGAGAGAGAGAGAGAGAGACCCAACACAATTGCCCTCTCCCCCAAGGTCCCAAAAACCTGGCCTAAAATTAAAACTAACCAATTTTAACCTGGGATTACACCTGCCAGCCTTCCTGAGGCCCACTGAAGCCAGGTGGATAACAGGGGGGTGTTTCCTGCAAGCAGGGGATAAAAAGAGTGGATAGGAAAGCAAAAAAGGAAGGAAGGAAGGAATGAAAGGGAGGGAGAGAGGGAAGAAGGAAGGAAGGAAGGAAGGAAGGAAGGAAGGGGGAAGGGAGGAAAAGGGAGGAAAAGAGGAAGAAAAAGTGGGAAGGAAGGAAAATAAATGAAAGGGAGAAAAATAAATGAGGAATGAAAGAAGAAAAAGGAGGAAAGGAAGGAAAAGAAATGAAAGAATGAAGGAGGGAAGGAAGGAAAATGAATGAAAGAAGAAAAAGGAGGAAAGGAAGGAAAAGAAATGAAAGGAATGAAGGGAAGGGAAGGAGGGAGGAAAATAAATAAGGAAAGAAAGAAGAAAAAGGAGGGAAGGAAGGAAAATAAATGAAAGAAAAAGAGGGAAGGAAGGAAAATGAAAGGTATGAAAGGAAAAAGGGAAGGAAGGAAAAAATAAACGAATGAAAGAAGAGGGAAGGAAGGAAGGAAAATAAAAGGAATGAAAGGAAAGAGGAAAAAGAAAAGGAAGGATGGAGAGAAGGAAGTGTGGAAAGGCTTTTCTGGAGCATTTAGGGAACATCCTAAGATCCCGAGCCCTCCCCCCCCCAAAAAACCCCTCCTGGCCTTGAGGTTCAATTTTGTGGGGACCAATGGGGGGGAACTTCTGAGGGTACCACAACCCTCTCTCCCCCCCCCCATCAACTAACTCAAAGGAAGACCCACCTCGGATCATCCTCAAAAGGGGGGTGCCTCTGCCACAGCCCCATAGTTGGCACAGGGGAAGGTGGGGGGTGCTGCTTGGCCCCCCTCCCTGGCTTCTCTTGCTTGTTAATTAACCCCTCCCCCCCTCGCCCACCCGGCGGCGTCCCCCAACCCTTCACCCCGCCTGCGATGCCTTTTCCTCCAATCCGTGCGTGGGTATCAAAAGTGGCGGGTGACCCTTGCAGATGGAGTGGGTGCCCCGCTCCTTGATCGTCCATCGGGGGGGGGGAGGGTCGCTGCGCCCCCTACCCCAAAAAAAGCCCCGGCCGCCCCTCTATCACCCCGGTTCCCACCCAGTGGCAAACCACAGTTCGCTTAAGCTATGATGCTCTCTTGGAATAACCATGGTTCTCACTGTAGGAAGGCATTTTGGGGGGGGGGTCAGTTTTGGAGCTGGTAGGAGCCAAGAGGCTCAAGGGACCCCCCCTTTCCATCCACACCCCGATTCCCCCCTCCCCAGTGGGCTCTGGCTCCTCCCACTAGGGGCGTGGCTTTCGACAGGTGTGGTCGGAGCATCTCTGCCTCCCTGCCATCCATCTCTCCCTTCGCCTCACCTGTACAGCAAAATCAGCCAAGCAAACACAAACCTGTATGGTGGTCAGCACTTCAGCTGCCAGCTGCCTGCAATTACTGCGAGTTCGAATCTCACCAGGCTCAAGGTTGATTCAGCCTTCCGTCCTTCCGAGGCAGGTAAAATGAGGACCCGGATTGTGGGGGCTATAAGCTGAGTTTGTATAAAAAAGAACTCCGCTTATGGGGGGCCGAAAGCCCTACTAAGCAGGTATATACAAAAGTATGAAGGCTGTTGCTTAACGCATTGTAAGCCACCCTGAGTCTCCGGAGAAGGGCGGCATATAAAATCGAAGCAATAAATAAATAAATATATATATACTAAATACTCTACCGCCCTTTGATGGAGAAGAGCTCCTTTAAGGAATAAAACAAAAAAAAAAACCATGGCAACTTTGCAGCCATTTATCCTCTTTGCATCTCTTTCCCCCCCACCCCACCCCACTCGGTTCTTTGCATCTCCCCCCCCCACCCCTGTTCTTTACTCTTCCTTTCGTCTGCCTAGGACACCTGTGGATAATTCTTGCATCACTCCCTGGAATAGGGAGATAAAATCATAACCGGCATTGGACGGTCTTTTCCCCCCCTAATGGTGAGGAAGGGGCTGCTAGAAGAGGAGGAGGGGGGAAACACAAGGAAGAGCCACCATCGTCCCCAGCCCAGCCGGCCTCCCTGCCCTCTGCTTCTCCCTTCCCTGCAGCTGACAGCCTCAGCAAGGGCTGGGAGCAAAGCCTCCCAGGTTTTGTGGCCATTTGCACTACAGGGCCCATAATCCCCAGATATGCTGCCTTGAGAGGAAGGCAAAACCCAGGCCAGGAGATGGAAGTGGGCTCTCGTTCCTACTGGCTATCATTGTTTGAAAAGCCAGGGAGAATCCCCTTGGGGGGGGGAGGGATGTCTCTAAAGTGGGGGAGGGGCCTGCAACATGGGTTTTCATGGACCCATAGATCCCTCTGGGGCTGCTGGTTTTGTTGTTAAGTGAATCCTAGGGTTGTTAAACGAATCCAAGCTTCCCCGCTGATTCCTTCCAGCCCCAGCAACGGTTCACACAACCTAACCTGAGTTATCCACTCGCCCAAACTTGGATTTCCTCCATCCACGGAAAGACAGGAGTCCTGCTTCTCAGGGAGTCCTGAGTCTTACATGCTGGTGAGCCACAGCATGTAAGCATGTAAGCATGTAAATGATTGACTTCCGCCTGTTGCTGCTTTGGCTAGGAAGCAACGAGGGCAGTTCTGCTTGTGGGGGTTGGACTAAATGACCTTCACAGTCCCTTCTAGCACTGCTAATTCTGCTCTGTTCTGGCCCTGCAGGAAAGCAGCTCTGAGGTTGCCTGCAGGGAGACCGAATACCTCCAACATCTGATCGAATTCCCCCCACCCCCACTCTCCCCCTCACCCCAATTATAGCGGTCCTCGATCATCCAGGTCATGCTTTTCCAAGAGGCGACGGGACTTTCTCGGTTTGAAGAAGCTCCGTGGGTGAGAAGCGAAATGCTTTTGTGCCAGAAGGGATGCTCCATTCGGAAAGACAGGGGCTCAATTTCCCCAAATCGAGTGCCCGCCTCCTCTTGTCTTCTCCTTCAGCCCCCCTCCCTTCTCCCTCCCTCCCTCCCTCTCTCTCTCTCTCTCTCTCTCTCTCTCTCTCCCTCCCTCCCTCCCTCCCTCCCTCCCTCCCTCTCTCTCTCTCTCTCTCTCTCTCTCTCTCTCTCTCTCTCTCTTTCCCTGGCAAGGCAAGAGGGCAGGGTGACTCGAAGCTGCTGCCAGAGGAAACGGTTACTGCCTCCGTTGCATGTTAAGCACCTTCGGCGACGTGCCTGGAATGCGGAGGCCGCCAGAGAGGCCGGTGTGAAGCTGCCACCGAGGTGGGGGGGGGAGACAGAGAAAGACCTTTGCTGGGGGGGGGGAGGCGGGACGGGCAGAGGGCAGGCAGGTCCTTCCTTGCAAGATCGGGCTTCCTGTGCCCGCAAAATGTTGCAAAAGCAGGAGCTGCTGCCCCCTGGCATCTGGGGAGGGGGGAGGGAGGGGCGGTTTACAGCTCTTTCTAGCAACCTCTTTTTCCTTCTGTTCTTTTTTTTTTTTAATGATGATTATTATTTCTCTAAAAACGACTCCGTCAAAAAATGCAGCCTCGGAACATGTCTAAACCTTGAGACAATGGATAGCACCATTTTCAATGTGACCCATTTCCAAAGATTTCGGGCTGCTCGGAGATCAATTTCCTAACCCAGAAAAAGCCCGAGCCTGCCCTGAGCAAAGGGGGTGGCCTAGAGGATCTCTGAAGCCCCCGCCTTCCGATTTGACGTCGGTGAGGAAATCCGAAAAGGCCCGTCCGGGAGCCGCTTTGTGGCCGGCTTTGGCGAGAATCGGCAAAACGGGACGCACACAAAAACTCATCCATCTGCAACGCAGATTCTTTCTTGTTTTCCCAACAAAGATGACCCCCTCCCCCGCTTGCTCACTTAGCGGCTGATGAACTCCGAGCTGTATTTACGAGCCTCTGATTAATACGCAACCGCCTCATTTGCTTAATTCCTTTTTTATTAAGAATTAAGCAAACGACTTTGAACACGGAGGAAAGGCCAATTTCCGGGCCCCGCTCTTCGGAAAGGGAACGGCGGAGGCGGAAATATATATATATATATATACATGCATATATTCCTTTTTGAGCTACCCCCCCGGGCGCAGGGAGTCCTCGGCTTATGACTGTAATGGAGCCTGCCCATCGTGGTTCTAAAACGAGGCACCCATCTGACCGACCCCATTTCACGAACTTTTTTTGGAATAGCGGTTATTAAGGGGACGCAGCATTCGCTATGGGCCGTATTGGCCGAAAACTGGAAATAAATATACTGGGGTGGGGGGGGTTTGGGGGGCAAGAATGGTTTAAAATGAAGTCACGTGATGGTAAGGAGGCTGCAAACGGGCCTCAAGGCAGGCCGGTTGCTGAGGGCCTGACATGTGGTCAGATGGTCACAGGAGGAGGGGATCACCAGAACTTCAGTGTCGGGGTGTAGGTACCCACCAAACAGACAGACCAGGGAGCAATGGTGGGTTTCAAAATTCTTTACTACCGGTTCTGTGGGTGTGGCTTTGTGGGCATGGCAGGGGAAGGATACTGGAAAATCTCCATTCCCACCCCGCTCCAGGGGAAGGATACTGCAAAATCTCCATTCCCTTTCCACTCCGTTGGAAGGACACTGTAAAATCTCCATTCCCACCCCGCTCCAGGGGAAGGATACTGCAAAATCTCCATTCCCATCCCACTCCGTTGGAAGGACACTGTAAAATCTCCATTCCCACCCCGCTCCAGGGGAAGGATACTGCAAAATCCCCATTTCCTCCCAATCAGCTGGGACTTAGGAGGCAGAGAATAGATGATGGCGGGGCCAGTTAGAATTTTTACTACCGGTTCTCCGAACTACTCAAAATTTCCGCTACCGGAACTGGCCAGAATCTGCTGAAACCCACCTCTGCCAGGAAGGTCTGTCTTAACTGAACAGTCGCTAAACTGCCTGTATCGTAAAGAAACTTTCTTTTACTAAATATCAGTGCCAGCTTTATATCTCTCCATCACCCTGAATTTGGAGGAATTAGGGATACGGCAGCTCAATAATCCCCTTTTCTTTTCTTTTTTCTTCCTTGGGTTGAGAAAGAAGGACGGGTCCAAAGTCACTCCGCGTGTGTCTCGCCTTTTGGAGTGACGGCATCAAATTAGGATTTTAGCCGGGGGATTTGAAGGCTGCTCTCGGCTCCCCATTCAGACCCCGTGGTTGGGAGGTTAAACCTCTCCAATTCCTTCAAAATCTCTGCAGAGGATTGGATCCCCATAACCCTGACCCCCCCTCCTTCCGAGCCCGTTTTTCTGAGACCCTCCTCAAGAGCTGTCTTTCCCCCCAATGCAGGATGAAGGGGGGGGGGTCTCGTCGGTTGCTGGGGAAACAGATTATATCAGGGATGGGCAATTAATCTAACCAAAAAAGAGGCCACTTGAGAAATGGGGACTGTTGTGGGGGGCCACTGCTAGCCCACCCCCCTGCCCCCTCTCATCTCCACCCTCACCCCATCCTTGCCCTGTCCCCCACCAATGACATCCTGTCCCTGCTGATACCCTGACTCTGCTAATGCCCGCCCCGATTATTATTATTATTTTTTATTAATTTGATTTATATGCCGCCCTTCTCCGGAGACTCAGGGCAGCTTACAATGCGTTAAGCAATAGCCTTCATACTTTTGTATATTTTTACAAAGTCAGCTTATTGCCGCATAAACTGGGTCCTCATTTTACCTACCTTAGAAAGGATGGAAGGCTCAGTCAACCTTGAGCCTGGTGAGATTCGAACTTACAGTAATTGCAGACAGCTGGTGTTAATCACAATGCTTTTAGTCTGCTGAGCTACCCGGCTCTTGTAAATCACCCAGGTTTGGGTGATATTAATTGCAGCCTAAAACGATCTTCCCATTTTTTGCAATTTATCCTATGCTGCTTTAGAAGGAAGCTGGGAAACTGACACGAATCCTGATATGCCGCATGCCAGCGTATCTAATCCAGTGAAACTGACAAGGCCACGCGCCTGCACTCTGTCAGGGGCATCAGAGAGCTGACAAAACAGAGGAAGAGAATGGACAGGGACATGAGGAAATGTGTGTGACCTCTGACCCCTAACCTTGCCAATTTCATTACTGGGCAGAAAGGAGGGCAGGGCCATGATGCAAGGTGAAAAAACACTTTTTCGGCTCCGGTCAGTTTCACCGCAACCATTCTCCGCAACTCTGCATGATTCAGTAAATTGGGTATGAATTGTTAATAAATTGTTTTCCTGCTTGGCTGTCAATCAAAGCATATTTAACCTCTCACGTGGAGAGATCTTAAAAATGATTTCCTGAGCTTTAATCTGATTCTAAGGGTCTCTTTGTAGTCGAACGGTCTAGGAGCTACAGGAAGTCCTCGATTTATGACCATAATGGACCCTGCCCAGGAAGCCAAGATGGTTATAAAGCAGGCCACTGAGTAGCCAACCTGATTTTGTGGACATCTTTTGAGACAGTCCGGAGATCATTAAGTGAATGCCACAGTTGTTAAGCAAATCAATTGTTCGCGATGCTGAAAAGCGGAAATAAATGCCTTTAAAAAAAAATTGGCAAAAATGTAAAATGTGGTCCCATGATCCGCAGGAGGCTGCAAATAGCCGTAGATGCTTCAGCCCTCGGCTGTCTAATAGGGGGGCGGAAAAGGTTCGGAAGAGACCCTCCCTAGCTTCTCAGGCAGCAAAAGAGAGGGCGAGAGATTTCTGCTTTCGGACGTGAACGATTCGGTTAATGTAGCTTTTTACAGGAAAGCAGAATTAAGACTTGGTTCCTCTCTTTGGTTTACCTGGGAAGCCTGATGTGGATAGGAACACTCAGATTTGCAGAGTTTGGAAAGCTAGTTAGTCTGTCAACTAAACAACCATCTCATCGCCACCCCCACCCCACCCCTGGTTGGAAATGTCCCTCAAGCCCAACTCTTCGGCCTGGCTGAGATTTTTGAATTAAAAGCTTCTTGATGCATGATGTCTCCATGTTCTTAGAGCAGTGTTTCCCCACCTGGGCGACTTTAAGACGGGTGGACTTCAACTCCCAGAATTCCCCAGCCAGCATTGGAGGCCGGAAACGGCCCATTTGCCAACTTCTGGTGGGACCCGTTTTTTGCTGTCCCCAGGCTCCAGAGCCTCCCTAGGAATCTGGGGAGGGCAAAAAATGGCCTTCACCACACACCCCCAGAGGACGAAAACGACCATTTGCCAACTTCCGGTCCCACCGTTTTCGACCTTCCCAGACTCCTAGAGAGGCTCTGGACAGCAAAAAATGCGCATTCTGGTCCCACCGGAAGTTGGCAAACAGGCCACTTCCGGCATCCGAAGGGCCTCCGGGTGGGGTGGGGAAGGCCGTTTTCGCCCTCCCCAGACTCCTAGAAAGGCTCTGGAGTTTGGTGAGAGAGAAAACCGGGCCTATCAGGCCATCGCGTGCCAGGAGCAGGGGGAAAGCGAAGGGGGTGTGTGGCACATAGAATTATGGGAATGGGCATGAACACATGTGACCCTCTCCGCTCCTGGCATGCGATGGCAAAAAGGTTAACCATCACTGTCCTAGAGCGTTGTTTATGCTGTCAAACGCCTTTCAGAGTTAGCAAGTTCTTAACTTTTAACCAGAATTTGCCCACCTCTGATACGAAGCCGTGAGTCAGGGTCCCGAGTTCAAGAATTAAAAAAAAAATTGTAGTCGCTGTTTTTCAAGGCTAAACTTAACTCAGTTTCTTGATTCCCTCCTTATACGGATCGGCTTCCAAACTCCTGAGTTTTCCCCTGCCCTTTCTCTGAACCTCTTTTGTCTCCCTCTGACGGAATTCAACGAATCGGCTACTCGCCCCTTCGGCTGGTAAAGTTGCATTTACTCACATCTAGCTGGGAGACGGTACCCACAGGAGATCTTCGCTTTTCCAGTCTCGCAACCGTTCAGGCTCCGGCATTCCTCTTTCAGCAAAGGTCCTGCGGCGCGATGGATGCATCCGTCCACTGTGAAAGGAATGGAAAAAAAAAAACAAACACACACAAATGCACACATTGTCAAAATAATAATATTAATAATAATAATAATAGTAATAATAATAGTAATAATAATAATGCGACTGGAAAAAGAAATCATGTGTTGTCCCGATTGTAATTGGAGCCCTTGGAGCAATACCCAAAGGGCTACCCCGCTATTTAGAAATTCTAAATTTACCGGATGTGAACATTTTGACTCTGCAAAAAACCACCTTACTCGGAACAGCTTACATCCTCCGACAATATCTTAACAGTTCCTAGGTCCTTGGTTAGGACTCGAGCTGCTGAGCTATTAACCAGCCTCAAAGGCTGTGAATCTCACTACAGATTAAATAATAATAATAATAATAATAATAATAATAGTAGTAGTAGTTATTAACGGTTATTAACTTAACAGTTCCTAGGTCCTTGGTTAGGACTTGAGCTGCTGAGCTATTAACCAGCCTCAAAGGCTGTGAATCTCACTACAGATTAAATTATTATTATTATTATTATTATTATTAACTATTATTAACTTACCAGTTCCTAGGTCCTTGGTTAGGACTCGAGCTGCTGAGCTATTAACCAGCCTCAAAGGCTGTTAATCTCGCTAAGATTAAATAATAATAATAATAATAATAATAATAATAATAATAATAATAGTTATTAACTATTATTAACTTAACAGTTCCTAGGTCCTTGGTTAGGACTCAAACTGCTGAGCTATTAACCAGCCTCAAAGGCTGTGAATCTCGCTACAGATTAAATAATAATAATAATAATAATAATAAGTCATGGGAACATAAAGTGGAAAAAGTAATCAAAAATGAGAAGGTGGGACTTTCTTGTGGGACTTTTGAACATAGACGGATCATCATTTCGAATACAACATGCCAAATATCACAGTTGTCGAAAACCAAAACCTACAATTTATTAATATTGCGATACCAGGAGATGCCAGAGTCACAGAAAAAGAACTGGGAAAAATCACGAAATATCGCAACCTGGCCACCGAAACTACGCGATTATGGATGAAACCTGTGACAGTGATACCCATTGTCATCGGGGCACTTGGCACCATGTCCAAGAATTTTATAAAATGCCTCAAGAAATTGCAGCTACTGCAATAACACCAGGGGAACTGCAAAAAACTGCGCTACTCGGAACATCGTACATCTTAAGAAGGTGCTTGGTTGATCCCTAGGACGCTGGCAGCAACCCATATCAACCATCAGCACCAGTCAAGGGTATTTGTGGTGCATTTTTGAATGTCCAGTTGACTGAGTTTCATAATTAATGAATAAAGATGAGGAGGAGGAGGAGGAGGAGAAGAGGAAGAGGAAGAGGAAGAGGAAGAAGAAGAGGAAGAAGAAGAAAGAAGAAGAAAGAAGAAAGAAGAAGGAAGAAGGAAGAAGGAAGAAGGAAGAAGGAAGAAGAAGAAGAAGAAGAAGAAGAAGAAGAAGAAGAAGAAGAAGAAGAAGAAGAAGAAGAAGACACATTTTGAAATGCTCAGTTGATTTAATGTTTCATGAGCCTGGTGGAGCAGTGGAGTATTATTAATAATAATAATAATAATCCCGTATCAGCCATTAACAAGTCAATGGTATTTGTGATGCATTTTTGAATGTTCAGTTGACTGAGTCTCATGTTTAATGAATAAAGATGAGGAGGAGGAGGAGGAGGAGAAGAGGAAGAGGAAGAAGAAGAGGAAGAAGAAGAGGAAGAAGAAGAAAGAAGAAGAAGAAGAAGAAGAAGAAGAAGAAGAAGAAGAAGAAGAAGAAAGAAGAAGAAGAAGAAGAAGAAGAAGAGGAAGAAGAAGAAAGAAGAAGAAGAAGAAGAAGAAGGAAGAAGAAGAAGAAGAAGAAGAAGAAGAAGAAGAAGAAGAAGAAGAAGAAGAAGAAGAAGAAGAAGAAGACACATTTTGAAATGCTCAGTTGATTTAATGTTTCATGAGCCTGGTGGAGCAGTGGAGTATTATTAATAATAATAATAATAATCCCGTATCAGCCATTAACCAGTCAATGGTATTTGTGATGCATTTTTGAATGTTCAGTTGACTGAGTCTCATGTTTAATGAATAAAGGAAGGGAGGAAAGGAAAAAGGGAGGAAAGAAAGGAAAGGAAGGAAGGAAGGACAATGTGAGGGAGGGAGGGAGGGAGGGAGGGAGGGAGGGAAGGAAGGACAATGGGGAGGGAGAAAGAAAGGAAGAAAGGAAGGAAGGAAAAAGGAGGGAGGAAAGGAAGGAGAAGAAGAGGGAAGGAAGGAAGGAAGGAAGGAAGGAAGGAAGGCAAGCTGATGTACAACTGCTGGTCTGATTCGCTCTCTGCTCTCCAGCCATTACAGAGCCTCATTGATCAGGAAAGTCCATTATTAGCTCATTCTCAGTCCATCTGCTAATCCATAAAACAATATTTTACCAGTTGCGTTCTGAGGGGAGTCGATAAAGGCCGGAGAGGTAGGGAGACGGTGGTTTTGTTTTAAAGCAGGCAAACCGTCCACGTTGGCTCAGCCCCCATCATTATAAAAAGAGAAAGGGAGGGGATCCTGGCTGAATTCTGGGGATCAATTGGAGGGGTTCATATAGAAAGCCAGGCGGAGCAGATTGGGGTTCAACCCCAGATCTGAACTTGGGGCTCTTCGACATCCTAACCAATGTATTTATGACGGTTGCAGTATCCCAGGATAATTTGATTGTCATCTGTGACCTTCCCCAGCAGCTTCTGACAAGCAAAGTCAATGAGAGAAGCTCAATTCGCTTAATGGTTGTATGACTCGTTTAACGACTGTAACAAAGAAAGGTTGTAAAATGGGCAAAACTCATTTAACAGCTGCCCCTGCTTAGCAGTGGAAATTTTGAGCTCAATTGTGGCTGTACGTCGAGCATTTAAGTATTTAAGTAAATATTTCTATTTCAGCATTTAAACAACGTTTAAGTAACATTTAAATCAGTACACCTTTCTATTTAACCGTTTAAACAATGTTTAAGCACATATTTAAGTCAGTAAACCTTTCTATTTAAACAAGTTTAAGTGACATTTAAATAACACTTAAATAATATTAAATATTTTTTTTTTATTTAAATGAATATTTATTTCATTTCGCCTTGATTCCCAGTGGCTGGGGCTTTTATCCAAATCATAGGTTACGGGGCAATAAAATCAAAAAAGGCAAACGGAAGAGGAGTGATGGCAATGCCTTTTCTTAAAAAAAAAAGTTTTTAAAACAATCGATCTAATTATTATTTTTTAAATGATGGGCAAGAGGGTAGAGAAGGATTTTCTTGAGAGATCTACCTTGCTTGATTGATTTTAATGGGGTTTTAAAAATTTTTGAACTAGTTATCTCTGGGGTTTTAAATTGGGTATTTTTAATGGGGTTTGAGACTTTTATTTTGGAACGCCAATTAATTTAATCTAATTTTAAATTCTTTTAATATTTGTATTATATGTGTTTTAATTTGGTTGTTCACCACCCTGAGTCCCCCTCCCGGGGAGAAGGGCGGTATATAAATTGAAATAATAAATAAATAAATAAATAAATAAGAGTAAAAAAAAAAAGAGAGAGAGAGAGAGCATTTTTTTGGCTCCGAATTATTTTTTAATGCATCTTTGCTATCCAAGGTGCTGCTGGATATCTTGATTTTTTTTTTAAAAAAAAATCTATATTTTTTTGCTGTCTGAATAATGACGCCCATAAAGATTCTTATGGAATTTTTTTTTTTTTGAATCCACAATTGCATCAAAATTGTCCTCGTTTGGGGAGGAGGAGGTGGGGAAATGTCACTGTGTGTGAATATTTTATTTTAAAAGCCTGCCGGAAAAACCCCGTACGTGTTTTGTGTGCATTTCGTCGGTGGTACATGGTTTGTTTGGGGTTTTTTTTGCAAGTTTGCATGCATTTCTGAAAATTGGTGTGATTGTGTTTTCCCTTCAAGCCATAACAAGCATAGCAAAACACAAATTAAACCCTAAGCTAAGAGGAAATCCAGTTTGCTTGGAATTTCGGCCTCCGGATGGTAAATGCCCACTTTCTCCTTCTCCCCATAACAAAACTGGAAATATTATTCACCAATTCTTCGGGAAGGATTTGCTGAGGATCACAATTCCTCCGTGCCTCCCTCATCCGGCTGCGAGCAGAAAGGTGCCCTTGTCACGAAAGACTCTTAACACAGAGAGACACAATGTTTGTGGCTCGGGCCGATTATACCCACCGGCACCCAAAAACCCTTGGAGATTTGAGTTATTTTAAACCATTTCAGAAAGGACGAGCCAGCAAAAAAGGAAAAAGAAAAAAAAAACCCAGGGTACTTTGGGATGGGAAAACGGGCGTGGTGGTTGGAGCATGTCTGCATGAACGCCAGGGCTGGGCAGGAGCAAAGGGGCAAAGGAGTGAGGGGAAGGGAGGAAGAGGAGGTGAGGGCTGGCGCCGCAGTTCCCTGCTTCGCAAATGCAACCCCAGGGATTGACGGGGGGAGAAGCAAAGGGTCCCAAGATAGCAGAAGGGAGGGGGGCGCGTGGTTTGATTTTTCTGGCCTTCTGCAAAGCCACGATCCCTTTGGTACCCCTCTTGTCCTGTTCTCTCTCTGCCTCTTCTCCTATCTCTCCCTCTCCCTCTTCTCCTATTTCTTTTTTTTCCTTCTCCCTCTCCCTCTTCTATTTCTTCCTTCTCCCTCTTCTCCTTCTCTTTCTCCCTCTCCCTCTCCCTCTCCCTCTTCTCCTCCTACTTCTTCTCTTTCTCCCTCTTCTCTTTGCTTCTTCTCCCACCTCTTCCTCCTTCTCTTTCTCCTTCTCCTTCTCCCTCTTCTCCTTTTTCCTTCTTCTCCTCCTCTTTCTCCCTCTCCCTCTTCTCCTCCTGTTTATCTTTCTCTTTCTCCCTCTCCTCCTCCTGTTTATCTTTCTCCTCTTCCTCCCTCTCCCTCTTCTCTTCGTCTTTGTCCCTCTCCTCCTCTTATTTCTCCTCCTCCTCTCTCTCCTTCTCCTCCTATTTCTCTTTCTCCTTCTCCCTCTTCTCCTTTCTCCTTCTCCTTCTCCCTCTTCTCCTCCTTTTTCCTTCTTCTCCTCCTCTTTCTCCCTCTCCCTCTCCTCCTGTTTATCTTTCTCTTTCTCCCTCTCCTCCTCCTATTTATCTTTCTCCTCCCCCTCCCTCTTCTCCTCTTACTTCTCCTCCTCTTTCTCCCTCTCCCTCTTCCCTTCCTCTTTGTCCCTCTCCTCCTCTTATTTCTCCTCCTCCTCCCTCTCCCTCTCCTCCTCCTATTTATCTTTCTCCTTCTCCCTCTCCTCCTCCTATTTCTCCTTCTCCCTCTTTTCCTCCTCCCCCTTGCCTTCTCCTCTTCCTCCTTCCATCCCACCATCCCAGCTGATGGCTCAGAACAGGCCCCAAGACCCTAAAAAAAACTTTGATAAGTTGGCCAAGGAGCCAAGATCTGGAAGTCTATCCCCATTTCCTCAAGCATCTATTATGCATGCATTTCACTTTTTTTTTTTAGATTTTATTTTACGAGGCCTATAAAAGTGAGGAGAAGAATACAAAACCTAGTGGTAAACTGAATGCACTTGCTGAAAAAGGGGAAAAAATAATTTATAAGCTTGTTGCATAGAACACCGAAATTTATGGCCGCATTTCATGATGCTGTATAGCACAAGCAGCAAAATGGCTTAGGAAAGCATCGTGTTGTAGGTGCAGGGAAGCACAGCAGGGAAGGAAGGAAGGAAAGGCAAAGAAAAAAAGAGAGAAAGAAAAAAAGAGGAGAGGGAGTGAGGAGGAAAGAAGGAAGGAAGCAAGGAAAGAGAAGAGAGAAAAGGAAGGAAAAGGAGAGGTAGGGGAGGAGAAGAAAAGGAGGAGGAAGAGGAAGAGGAGAGGGAGGGAAGGAAGGAAGGAAGAAGAAAGAGAAAAAGAAAGAAAGAAAAAAGAAAGGAGAAAGAGAAGCAGAAGCAGAAGAAGAAGAGGAGGAGGAGGAAGAGGAGGGAAGGAAGGAAGGAAGGAAGGAAGAAGAAAGAGGAGGAGAAGCAGAAGAAGCAGAAGAAGAAGTGGAGGAGGAGGAGGAAGAGGAGAGGGAAGGAAGGAAGGAAGAAGAAAGAGAAAGAAAGAAAGAAGAAGAAAGGAGGAGAAGCAGAAGAAGCAGAAGAAGAAGAAGAGGAGGAGGAGGAGGTGGTGGTGGGGGAGGAGAGGGAGGGAAGGAGAGAGGGAAGGAAGGAAGGAAGGCAGAAGAAAGAGAGAGAAAGAAAGAAAGAAAGAAGAGAAGAAGAGAGGGGGAGGAGAAAAGAAGAAGAAGTAAAAGAAGGAGAAGAGAGGAGGAGGAGAAGAGATGAAGGAAGAAGAATAGGAAATGAAGGAGGAGTGGAAGAGGAGGAAGATGGAAGAAAAGAAGAGGAAGATAAAAAACAGGAGGAGGAGAGGAGGAAGACAAGGAAGGAGGCAAGGAGGAAGAGGAGGAAGAGAGCTGGCCTTGGAAGATCCTTTCAGAAAAGAAGAGACCCACAGGATTATTTCCTAATCCAGATCCATAACAGGAACAAACGACACAAAGTCTAAACGTCAGCCATGAAATAAGCATCTCCAATAAAAGGGAGATTCGATCTGAGGGAATCTGGAGAGCCGGACTCGATCGCCTTCCCCTTTGATCCCTCCTCCCACTCCCCAACAACCAACGGAGGCCTTCCCACCGCTTGGCTTCCATTCCCATCCAGCCGAATCAGCAAATTTTGGGGGTGGGGGGATCCCCTTGAGCCGCAAGCCTTCAAAGGACACTCCAGGAGGAGAAAGTAGGGTGGGGGGGAGGAGGAGGGGATATCCTCAGCCCCCCCCCCCCTCGAGGGGAATGGAGACCCAGCGGGAAGTAGCCCCCCCCCCTCCCCTCACAATGTTTTTCACAGTTGCCTTAACACATTTGGCTTCAGAAGCGGCACTGTTGTTGTTACACCTGAGGTTTTATTTTATTTTATTTTTTTTGTCTGTTTTGACAGAAGTGTTTTTAACTTCGGGAACCTTTCAGCTACAGCTCCAGGCTGCAATTTCCCCACCTTTCTGAAAAGCAGCCAGATGGATAAAGCAAATGAGGGATATTAATAATACAAAGATGGTGATGGTGATGATGATGATGATGATCTAACCCTAATAATATTCACCACTGCAGCAGCATCTGATGGGGTAGATTCCTGCTCCCCAAATCTGCACAGCTTCTCAAGGGCACACGGCCCACGAATTGACTGTGATTGGTATATCCTTAAAAGGTTCCTTAAACTTGGCAACTTTAAGGACATGGACTTCAGCTCTCAGAATTCCCCAGCCTGCTTTAAGACGGGTGGACTTCAACTCCCAGAATCCCCCAGCCAGCCTGCTTTAAGAGGGGTGGGCTTCCACTCCCAGAATCCCCCAGCCAGCATGCTTTGAGACAGGTGGACTTTGACTCCCAGAATCCCCCAGCCATCATGCTTTAAGATGGGTGGACTTTGACTCCCAGAATCCCCCAGCCAGCCTGCTTTAAGATGGGTGGACTTCAACTCCCAGAATCCCCCAGCCAGCCTGCTTTAAGATGGGTGGACTTCGACTCCCAGAATCCCCCAGCCAGCAGGCTTTGAGATGGGTGGACTTCGACTCCCAGAATCCCCCAGCCAGCAGGCTTTGAGATGGGGAGACTTCAACTCCCAGAACCCCCCAGCCAGCAGGTTTTAAGACGGGTGGACTTCGACTCCCAGAATCCCCCAGCCAGCAGGCTTTAAGATGGGGGGGATTCATTTAACAACTGAATTATTACTTGAAGAACTGCAGTCATTCACTTTAACAACTGTGGTAAGAAAGGTCATTAAACAGGGCAAACCTCCTTGACCACTGTCTCAGTTAGCAACAGAAATGTTGGGGCTCAATTGTGGTCGTAAGTGGAAGACTCCCAGTGGCTGGCAAATGCTGGTGTCTTTCTCGTGGGGCACTCCTGATGGAAATTGGCTTCTCTCTCTCTCTCTCTCTGGTCCCGTTTTCCCAGCCTTTTTGTAAGGCTTAATTTGCAAATGACCTGTTTTGCTAGCTGAAAACCGTTTTCCCGCGGTGAAAAAAACAGCCATTTTTCTGGATCTCTCTCGGAAAATAAGACCGTTCCATCGGGAATCGCCAGAGGTGTGGCAAGCGCAGCCAGCAATGCCGGATCGGCTTGTTGGTGGCTGTGTGTCCTTTGCCTTTGGGTCAGTGGTGAAATCCTCCAGGGGTTGCCACCGGTTTGAAGGGAGCCGCTTCATCAAGGAGCGGAGTGGAAATGGCACCACAAGGAGATCCCTTTCTACGACTCGCCAGAGAGAGGAAATCATCTCCGTGTGGGGGAGCCGTTCTTTTCTTTTCTAGCAGCCTTTTTCTCCACACCTCTCAAAATTGCTACCATTTGGGTTAAAACCCAAGAGCTAGAATTATTGAATTCGCTTGATATTCTAAACATGACAAATTAGTAGAGTTCTAAGACTGCATCGAAGCGTTGAACTAGCTCGGCATTAATATCACATGGATCTCTCTCTTTTTTCTTTTTTTTTTGTCTTTTTGCATTTTAGTTTATTCGAATCACCCGCAGGCGTCTATTTTTCTCTCCCTGCAATGTCTCTAGTGCATTCCTTTTTTAAAAAAAAAATAAAATAAAATAAAAATTTGCAACGTTTCTCCGATAATATTAAAACGCGCCCGCCCAGACACAAATCTCAAATCTGCTGGCTGTTTCTTTTCTGAATTATGAGTCAGCAGAAGCCGGCCGTTTCAGAGGGCAAAGCTTGGGGAAATGAAAAAAGAGAGAGGGAAAGCAGCAACGACGACGATTCTAATGCAATTCACAGGGAAAACTTTTCCCCCCTTCAATGGAAGGGGGAACTGTGGGGAAGTGTCCAAATAAAAAAAATCTGAATTTTTTTACAACCGGTTCTGTGGGCATGGCTTGGTGGGCGTGGTAGGAGAAGGGTACTGCAAAATCTCCATTCCCTCCCCACTCCAGGGGGGAGGATATTGCAAAATCCCCATTTCATCCCCACTCCAGGGGAAGGATACTGCAAAATCTCCATTCTCTCCCCACTCCAGGGGAAGGATACTGCAACATCTCCATTCCCTCCCCACTCCAGGGGAAGGATACTGCAAAATCTCCATTCTCTCCTCACTCCAGGGGAAGGATACTGCAAAACCTCCATTCCCTCCCCACTCCAGGGGAAGGATACTGCAAAATCTCCATTCTTTCCCCACTCCAGGGGAAGGATACTGCAAAACCTCCATTCCCTCCCCACTCCAGGGGAAGGATACTGCAAAATCTCCATTCCCTTCCCACTCCAGGGGAAGGATACTGCAAAATCTCCATTCTCTCCTCACTCCAGGGGAAGGATACTGCAACATCTCCATTCCCTCCCCACTCCAGGGGGAAGGATACTGCAAAATCTCCATTCCCTCCCCACTCCAGGGGAAGGATACTGCAAAATCTCCATTCCCTAATCTCCATTCCCTCCCCACTCCAGGGGGAAGGATACTGCAAAATCTCCATTCCCTCCTCCATTCCCTCCCCACTCCAGGGGGAAGGATACTGCAAAATCTCCATTCCCTCCCCACTCCAGGGAGAATGATACTGCAAAATCCCCTTTCCCATTCCACTCTGGGGCCAGCCAGAGATGATTTTTTGCCGGTTCTCCAAACTACTCAAAATTTCCTCTATCGGTTCTCCAGAACCTGTCAGAAGCTGTTGGATTTCACCCCGGATATATATATGCAAAAAAGAGGGGGCTATGATTCGTTTTAGGGCAGTTGTTCTGTGATCCGAACCCGGCTCCCTGGACAATTTTATGAATTTCCCTGAAAGTTTTCGCTTTTTTTGGACCTAATGCATTTCTTCCCCCGCTTTGCAAGGAAGCTTTGATGCCAAACAACTCAGAATTATGGAAGGGAGACCTCAGCTATGCCCCCAGTCCTGCTTGGGTAAGAGATCTCAACCACAGATCATAAATAACCGTCAATAAATAGATTAGGTGGAAGTTGACATCATGTTCCGCATTGCACACAAAAGGAATCGGGCAGAGAGAAGAAAATTTCTTAGGAAAATTGAAGAGGTGGGGGAGGGGGGACAGTATTGCAGGAGTTTTGCACAAAGTGGAGGGGGGGGGGGCTCGAGGCGTTCAACAGGGGGACCTAATGAGCAAATACGCCACCGTCCCAAAGGTGTTATGAACACACACAGAGAGCTTTGTGCTTCAGTCGCGGGAAGGAAGACGGATAAGGGAGCAAAATGGTCGTCTGAATGCAGAAATCGGAGGTTGGATAGGATCCTGTGAATCGCTTATTCTGGTTTGGTTTCGGGTTTTGTTATGAGATGCACAAAGTAAAGAGAGGACCATTTTTATTGATTGATTTATCATTTCTCTCTCCCCCCCCCTCTTCCCCTGCCTCCCTCTCCAGCTTTTACCCAGATTTCACAAAAGTAACCAGCAGAAGGGCCCCGAAAATGAATTTCTAAAAGGCTTCAAAAGCTGAGCCACCATCCTGCCGGGATTTGTTTTGTGGCGATGGATCGGGGCATCAAAGCCGGGATGGGAGCATAGGGTAGGGCACATTTGCAGGGTGGGAAAAGCCTTCACGGCTAACCATGGTTGGTTTATTTTTACGGCAAATCCCGCCTGTTAGCTTATCCCCTGATAGATTCAGCCTGGGTTAGTTCAAGATGAGCCACACTGTCAGTCCTGCTGCAAATTGATCCCTTAGGAAAGAAAGACCCTCGACTCCATTAGGCTGAAGCAAAAGCTTCTTTTACTAAAGGAAGTCAGTTGCAGTAAAGTCAAGCTAGATCTAAGGCTACCCCTCTATGTGAAAATGATACAGAAAAGGCTCCCTTCTCCCCCCACCCCCACACACACACCTCCCTCGGGGATTAGTCCATATTTCTCCAATCAGAGTCCGCCAAGATGTTTTGAGAATGCTGTTTTGGGGCAATTCACATTCTTTCTCAAGGCACACGGCCTTGGTGCCCACTGGTACAAGATGGTTCTGGGCATCTCTGGTCTTTATCCTCTGTCAATCCCCCCCTCCTTGTTTCCCATCACGTACGCACACAGTTGTTGCTGATTTGTTCAAACCACCACCCCCTCCACTGGCAAATCTGACACATGTCATGTCTGAATGGTAAACCTTGGTCCGTGCCAAGGAAGACACTGAGGCCAAGGCCCGTGGCATTTCCCAGGGGTGGAGGGAGTCAATTTAAGAGTGGGGGGGGGAGAGAAAGGGGGCTAGACCTCCGTGTTGCAAGAAGCAGCCCCCTGCCCCCACTCCGCCTGCATTCGTCTCCCTCCCTCTCTCATTGCCGCTTAAGTTGCCTTCCTATTCACGCTTCTTCTGGGGGTCTCCACAAAATCAATTTCGAAGTGCAAATTGATTCCAAGCTTCCATACAAATCTTGTGTCAGGGCTGAGGGAGGGGGGGGGAGGGTTTGCGGAGGGGAGGAAAGGGGGGAGGGGGGTCAGAAGGAGCCAGAGGAAATATTACAGGGGCTGCCCGGCTCTTGGCTAACCCAAGAGATTGAAAGCTTTGCGAAGAACGGAAAAGCGCCGGATTGAAAGCACGAGACGGGCACGGCGGGGAAAGAGATTGGATTGGGGAGGTGGGGGGGGGGCTGGATAAAGGAGAGGATCGTTTAATGTCCTCCCCCCCAAATGAGAGCCTTTAAGCAGAGATGATTGAAATAGCACGAGGGGGAAGGTGTCCATCCAGGCTGCTGGCTTTGTGAATCCTCCATCCAGGTGAGAAGAGGATGGATAAGATGACCTCCCGGGTCCCTTTGCCAATTCAGTCTCCCAGCGGGGGAACCTGTATTCCTACAGGGAGTCCTCAGCTTAAGGCCACAATGGAGCTCACCGTTTCCACATTTCAGGGAGTTTTTGCCCCGTTTTACGACCTTTCTCGCTGGAGGGGTTGCTAAGCGAATTGTTTCGGTTGTTCAATTACCGTATTTTCTGGCGTATAAGACGACTGGACGTATAAGACGACCCTCCTCAGAGCCATTTAAGGCTCGTCAGAGCCTTTCAGGCTGGTCTGCCTGGTTACAGGAGAATGAGACCCGGTGTATAAGACGACCCCCGGCTTTTGAGAAGATTTTTGTGTGTTAGAAAGTAGTCTTATACGCAGGAAAATACAGTAAGTCACCCGTTAAGTGTGTTAAGTGAACCTGGCTTCTCCCATTCACTTGGCTTGTCCGAAGGTCGCAAGAGGGGATCGCGTGACATCCTCCCCACCCCGGACCGTCGTAAATGGGAGTCGCTGGCATCTAAATTTTGATCCCGTGACCGCGAGGGATGCTGCAACGGTCCAAAGTGTGAAAAACGGTCACGAGTCACTTTTTTACCAGGGCCGTTGTATTTTTGGAACGGTCGTTAAATGAACGGTTGTAAGTCGAGGACTGCCTGCAATTCTGGGTTTGCTTCCAACTCTGCCTCCTGGTTCTTCCTGCAGACGCGGCCACGCCCAGAACTGGTTCTACCCTGCTTAGTTAGGGACTTGTTATCTCAGCTACGGTTTAATTAAAGCTTGTTTATCCCCAACCTCTGATCAGCCCTTCGGGAGGCAGGGAGACCAATCTGGGATGCTCTGGGGAAGCCGAGAAGCTACAAAACAACTCTGCGGCTTCTCGCCTTCAGTTTTCTACTCGGTTGTCTTTCTTTCTTTCTTTCTTTCTTTCTTTCTTTCTTTCTTTCTTTCTTTCTTTCTTTCTTTCTTTCTTTCTTTCTTTCTTTCTTTCCTTCTTCCCTCTTTCCTTCCTTCCTCCTCCCTCCCTCCCTTCCCCTTTCCTTCTTTCCTTTCCTCCCTCCCTCCCTCTCTTCCCCTTTCCTTCCTTCCTTCTTCCTTTCCTTCTTTTATTCCTTCCTTCCTCCCTCTCTTTCCTTCCTTCTTCGCCCCCTTTCCTCTTTCCTTCTTCCTTCCTTGTTTCTTTCCTTCCTTCCTTGTTTCTTTCCTTCCTTCCTTGTTTTTTCCTTCCTCCCTCCCTCCCTTTCTTCCTCCTTCTCTCTTTCCTTCCTTTCTTCCTTCCTTCCTCCCTCCTTCCTCTCTCTTTCCTTCCTTCCTTTCCCTTCCTTTCCCTTCCTTTTGTCCCTCCCTCCCTCCTCCCTCCCTCTCTCTCTTTCCTTCTTTCCTCCTCCCTCCCTCCCTCCCTGTCTTTCTTTCCTTCCTTCCTTCCTTCTCTTTCTTTCTTTCCTTCCTTCCTTTTCCTTCTTTCTCTTTCCTTCCTTCCTTCCTTCCTTCCTTCCTTCCTTCCTTCCTTCCTTCCTTCCTTCCTTCCTTCCTTCCTTCCTTCCACATAGACTCATCCTGCTCAATGGGCAAGATTTGGCACATTTGTGTGTGTTTGTCTGTGTGTTGGACTCTACAGAATCTGGGATCTGTATAACTCCAGAATGTTTGGACACTAACAAACAAACACACACACACACACACACACACACACACACACACACACACACACACACACACACACACTCGGCTCCGCAAACTCAGGCGAGGGGTTAGAGATGATACAACTGTTTCGCAAACACCGGCAACGTGAGGGAGGTTTCAACAGCTGGCTTGTGGTTTCATCTTTGCAAGGGGGAGAACTAAACATATGCTTCGTCACCCAGCTCTCTCTGCCGATGCCATTTTTCTCTTGGGGAAATCTCTTCGCTCCTTCGATGGGTTTTATCACAGAGTGGGGGGGTTCGAGGAAAGGCAGGTTAGAGGGACGCCGAGGGCAATCTGCTTCCAAACGGTCGTTTCAGCTTTCGCTTCTTATATAAAAGCAACATCAAACTGGCTAAGTAATTGCAAAGAGGGCAGTGGCAGATTATTTGGCTCCAAGATGGGAGTTGAACGATTTCTTTACAAGTAGCTCGATCAAGGTTTCTGCACTTGGCTATTTTAAGACGGGTGGGACTTCAAGTCCCAGAATTCCCCAGCCAGCCGGCTTTAAGATGCGTGGATTGCGACTCCCAGAATTCCCCAGTCAGAATGGTTTAAAATGGGTGGACTTCCAAACCCAGCATCCCCCAGTCAGAAAAGTTTAAGATGGGTGGACTTCAACTCCCAGAATTCCCCAGCCAACAGGCTTTAAGACAGGTGGACTTCAACTCCCAGAATCCCCCAGCCAGCATGCTTTAAGACAGGTGGACTTCAACTCCCAGAATCCCCCAGCCAGCATGCTTTAAGACAGGTGGACTTCAACTCCCAGAATCCCCCAGCCAGCATGCTTTAAGACAGGTGGACTTCAACTCCCAGAATTCCCCAGCCAGCATGCTTTAAGACAGGTGGACTTCAACTCCCAGAATTCCCCAGCCAGCATGCTTTAAGACGGGTGGACTTCAACTCCCAGAATCCCCCAGCCAGCATGCTTTAAGACGGGTGGACTTCAACTCCCAGAATCTCCCAGCCAGCATGCTTTAAAACGGGTGGACTTCAACTCCCAGAATCCCCCAGCCAGCATGCTTTAAGACAGGTGGACTTCAACTCCCAGAATCCCCCAGCCAGCATGCTTTAAGACGGGTGGACTTCAACTCCCAGAATCCCCCAGCCAGCATGCTTTAAGACGGGTGGACTTCAACTCCCAGAATTCCCCAGCCAGAATGGTTTAAGACGGGTGGACTTCAACTCCCAGAATTCCCCAGCCAGCATGCTTTAAGACGGGTGGACTTCAACTCCCAGAATCCCCCAGCCAGCATGCTTTAAGACGGGTGGACTTCAACTCCCAGAATCCCCCAGCCAGCATGCTTTAAGACGGGTGGACTTCAACTCCCAGAATCCCCCAGCCAGCATGCTTTAAGACGGGTGGACTTCAACTCCCAGAATCCCCCAGCCAGCATGCTTTAAGACGGGTGGACTTCAACTCCCAGAATCCCCCAGCCAGCATGCTTTAAGACGGGTGGACTTCAACTCCCAGAATCCCCCAGCCAGCATGCTTTAAGACGGGTGGACTTCAACTCCCAGAATTCCCCAGCCAGCATGCTTTAAGACGGGTGGACTTCAACTCCCAGAATCCCCCAGCCAGCATGCTTTAAGACGGGTGGACTTCGACTCCCAGAATCCCCCAGCCAGCATGCTTTAAGACGGGTGGACTTCAACTCCCAGAATTCCCCAGCCAGCATGCTTTAAGACGGGTGGACTTCAACTCCCAGAATTCCCCAGCCAGCATGCTTTAAGACGGGTGGACTTCGACTCCCAGAATCCCCCAGCCAGCATGCTTTAAGACGGGTGGACTTCGACTCCCAGAATCCCCCAGCCAGCATGCTTTAAGACGGGTGGACTTCAACTCCCAGAATCCCCCAGCCGGCATGCTTTAAGACGGGTGGACTTCAACTCCCAGAATTCCCCAGCCAGCATGCTTTAAGACGGGTGGACTTCGACTCCCAGAATTCCCCAGCCAGCATGCTTTAAGACAGGTGGACTTCGACTCCCAGAATCCCCCAGCCAGCATGCTTTAAGACGGGTGGACTTCAACTCCCAGAATCCCCCAGCCAGCATGCTTTAAGACGGGTGGACTTCAACTCCCAGAATCCCCCAGCCAGCATGCTTTAAGACGGGTGGACTTCAACTCCCAGAATTCCCCAGCCAGAATGGTTTAAGACGGGTGGACTTCAACTCCCAGAATTCCCCAGCCAGCATGCTTTAAGACGGGTGGACTTCAACTCCCAGAATCCCCCAGCCAGCATGCTTTAAGACGGGTGGACTTCAACTCCCAGAATCCCCCAGCCGGCATGCTTTAAGACGGGTGGACTTCAACTCCCAGAATTCCCCAGCCAGCATGCTTTAAGACGGGTGGACTTCAACTCCCAGAATTCCCCAGCCAGCATGCTTTAAGACGGGTGGACTTCGACTCCCAGAATCCCCCAGCCAGCATGCTTTAAGACGGGTGGACTTCGACTCCCAGAATTCCCCAGCCAGCATGCTTTAAGACGGGTGGACTTCAACTCCCAGAATCCCCCAGCCAGCATGCTTTAAGACGGGTGGACTTCAACTCCCAGAATTCCCCAGCCAGCATGCTTTAAGACGGGTGGACTTCAACTCCCAGAATTCCCCAGCCAGCATGCTTTAAGACGGGTGGACTTCAACTCCCAGAATCCCCCAGCCAGCATGCTTTAAGACGGGTGGACTTCGACTCCCAGAATCCCCCAGCCAGCATGCTTTAAGACGGGTGGACTTCGACTCCCAGAATCCCCCAGCCAGCATGCTTTAAGACGGGTGGACTTCAACTCCCAGAATCCCCCAGCCGGCATGCTTTAAGATGGGTGGACTTCAACTCCCAGAATCCCCCAGCCAGCATGCTTTAAGATGGATGGACTTCAACTCCCAGAATCCCCCAGCCGGCATGCTTTAAGACGGGTGGACTTCAACTCCCAGAATCCCCCAGCCAGCATGCTTTAAGACAGGTGGACTTCAACTCCCAGAATCCCCCAGCCAGCATGCTTTAAGACAAGTGGACTTCCACTCCCAGAATTCCCCAGTCAGAATGGTTTAAGATGGGTGCACTTCCACACCCAGCATGCTTTAAGGGCTAATTCACTATAGTTGCCAGGGGAAAAAACTGTGCACTCCTCTCTTCAGCAGACTCAAGAGTTACCTTCCTGCAAAGCAGAGAGGGGTCTTCTCTGAAGAAAAGACCATCCCCACTAACTCCTCCAGTGGTATAAATGGACACACACACACACACACACACACACACACACACACACAGACATACACACTGCCATCCGTTTCTCATTCATTTATAGCAATTCTGATACTGCGGCAGCCTCCATTGGGAGTGACTTTAATAAAACCCCTTCAGCAAATCTCTTTCGGAGATATTTAGGTGCCTTGTAATATTCATGAAGGGGAGATTAAATATTGAGATTTATGCCAATAATTAATTAATAAATAAATAAATAAATAAATATATATATATATATATATATATATATATATATATATATATATATATATATATATATATATATATATATATATATATATATATATATATATATATATATATATATATATATATATATATATATATATATATATATATATATATATATATATATATATATATATATATATATATATATATATATATATATATATATATATATATATATATATATATATATATATATATATATATATATATATATATATATATATTAAAGCAGCCGAGGGGATGTGTGTGACGAGGAAGGTGTCAGTTTTGTTAAAGAAGCACATGGATATTCAGCTCAGCTGTTCATAACAATATTGAGCGATGATGAATGGCTTCCAGAACCAGGGGGCTCCTGCGCCACGTAAAGAGAGCCAATCTCTGGGCTTCATCCGGGATTTTACAGGTAGTCCTTGATTTACAATCTTTCACTCAGGTACTATTCGAAGTTGCAACGGCACTAATGACTGATGGTCGTCTTTCAACGACTTAAGGTCGTTAAAAAAAAAAGTGAGATATTATAAAAAATGTACGCAAATGATGACATAAAAATAAATATTAATTGAATAAGAAATTGAAATGAGAGGAGAGATCATTAGAAAATCGGGGCTGCTCGAATACCACTTTAGATTGAACGGGAAAGGGAAACAACAGGAGAGAGGGGAAGGAGTAGAGAGAGAGGAAGGGAGAAGAGAGGAGAGGAGAAAGAAGAAAGGGAAAAGGAGAGGAAGAAAAGGGAGGGGAAAGAGGAGTAGAAGAAAAGGTTAGAAGGGGGGAAGAAGAGAGGAGTGGGGGAAGGGAAGGGGGAGTAGGAAAGAGAAGGAGAGGAAGAACGAAGAAAGTAGGAGGAGAAAGAAGAAGCAAAAGAAGGGAAGGAGAAAGAAGAAAGAAGAAAGGGAAAAGGAGAGGAAGAAAAGGGAGAGGAAAGAGGAGCAGGAGAGAAGGTTAGAAGGGAGGAGTGGGGGAAGGAAAGAGAAGGAGAGGAAGAACGAAGAAAACAGGAGGAGAGGAGGAAGGAAAAGAAGGAGAGGAGAAGAAAGGGAAAAGGAGAGGAAGAAAAGGGAGGGGAAAGAGGAGTAGAAGAAAAGGTTAGAAGGGGGGAAGAAGAGAGCAGTGGGGGAAGGGAAGGGGGAGTAGGAAAGAGAAGGAGAGGAAGAACGAAAAAAGTAGGAGGAGAAAGGGGAAGGAAAAGAAGGAGAGGAGAAGAAAGGGAAAAGGAGAGGAAGAAAAGGGAGGGGAAAGAGGAGCAGGAGAGAAGGTTAGAAGGGAAGGGGAAGAAGAGAGAAGTGGGGGAAGAGAAGGGGAAGTAGGAAAGAGAAGGAGAGGAAGAACGAAGAAAATAGGAGGAGAAAGGGGAAGGAAAAGAAGGGGAGGAGGAGAAGAAAGGTTGGAGTAAATGTAAAGGGTAAAAGAGCAGCCCCGAAAAAAATAAAATAAAATAAAAATTAAAAAAGATCATTGCAGCATCCCTCTCGGTCATGTCATCAAAATTCAGATGCTTGACTCGTATTTATGACGGTTGCAGTGGGATCCCGGGGGGCTCACGTGATGCCTTTTGGCGACCTTCTGACCAGCAAACTTGCTGGTCAATGGGGGAAGCCAGTTTCATTTAGCGACCGTCTTCCTGACTTAACAACTCACGGTGATTCGCTTAACAACGGCGACCAGAAAACTCATCCGATGGAGCAAAACTGGGCTTAGTAAGTGTCTCGGCTTAGCAATGGAAATTGGGGTGGGGTGGGGGCCTCCACTCTGGTCGTAAGTCGAGGACTTGCCTGTGTTATGGGACGGTGGTCCCAATGAAGGCAAACCAATCGAGAGGGCCTTTGCCCCTTTGCAGCCCCCAAAGCTTTGAGGCCAGCGGGCAGGATTCAAGTTCTGACTTGTGGGAGCGCTCACAAAATGGCGGCTGGGGGACCCAGGCGGGTGCAATAACATGGTTAGAAAGCGGGACTGGTTGAATTCCCCACGTTCACAATCTTCAGAGGCTGTGAATCTCCTGTGACCAGCCCTGAGGATTAACTCCGGTAGATTAAATGGGATTCTCTCTTCCCAATTATGATTAACCCACTTTGCGAAGGGATTAAGCTAAACTCCGAAAAGGGGCAACCTGGACTGAAGGCCCTGGAGAATTGGGGTTTGCCTGAAAGAAGGAGGGGGGAGGAAGAGGAGGGAGGGGAAGGGAAGGGAAGGGAAGGGAAAACCATCTTTCTTCCGTGCAGCTCACGCTCCTGGTAGTAACAGATGAAGTGGGTGGATTCTGAGATGTTCCTCGAAAATTTCAATACAATCTACTAGTCCCTAAGAAAACTTCAAGCCGGAGCACATGGCAAGGATAATTACCTATCCTGGTCCATGTAAATCAACAATAATCTTCTTTCTTAATAGAATAGAATAGAATAGAATAGAATAGAATAGAATAGAATAGAATAGAATAGAATAGAATAGAATAGAATAGAAGTATAAAATATAGAATAGAATAGAATGTAAAATTAGAATAGAATAGAATAGAATAGAATAGAATAGAATAGAATAGAATAGAATGGAATGGAATGGAATGGAATGGAATGGAATGGAATAGAATAGAATAGAATAGAATAGAATAGAATAGAATAGAATAGAATAGAATAGAAGTATAAAATATAGAATAGAATAGAATGTAAAATTAGAATTGAATAGAATAGAATAGAATAGAATAGAATAGAATGGAATGGAATGGAATAGAATAGAATAGAATAGAATAGAATAGAATAGAATAGAATAGAATAGAATAGAATAGAATAGAATAGAATAGAATAGAATAGAAGTATAAAATATAGACTAGAATAGAATGTAAAATATAGAATAGAATAGAATGTAAAATTAGAATAGAATAGAATAGAATAGAATAGAATAGAATAGAATAGAATAGAATAGAATGGAATGGAATGGAATGGAATGGAATGGAATGGAATGGAATGGAATAGAATAGAATAGAATAGAATAGAATAGAATAGAATAGAATAGAATAGAATAGAATAGAATAGAATAGAAGTATAAAATATAGAATAGAATAGAATGTAAAATTAGAATTGAATAGAATAGAATAGAATAGAATAGAATGGAATGGAATGGAATAGAATAGAATAGAATAGAATAGAATAGAATAGAATAGAATAGAATAGAATAGAATAGAATAGAATAGAATAGAATAGAATAGAATAGAATAGAAGTATAAAATATAGACTAGAATAGAATGTAAAATATAGAATAGAATAGAATGTAAAATTAGAATAGAATAGAATAGAATAGAATAGAATAGAATAGAATAGAATAGAATGGAATGGAATGGAATGGAATGGAATGGAATGGAATGGAATGGAATGGAATGGAATAGAATAGAATAGAATAGAATAGAATAGAATAGAATAGAAGTATAAAATATAGAATAGAATAGAATGTAAAATTAGAATAGAATAGAATAGAATAGAATAGAATAGAATGGAATGGAATGGAATAGAATAGAATAGAATAGAATAGAATAGAATAGAATAGAATAGAATAGAATAGAATAGAATAGAATAGAATAGAATAGAATAGAATAGAAGTATAAAATATAGACTAGAATAGAATGTAAAATATAGAATAGAATAGAATGTAAAATTAGAATAGAATAGAATAGAATAGAATAGAATAGAATAGAATAGAATAGAATAGAATAGAATACCCACCCCCCGCCCCATTTCTATGCACAGCTAATCCTCAACTTACGACCGAAATCGAGCCCAACTTTTCTCTTGCTGAGCGAAACATTTCGTGCGCGGAGCGTTGCCCCCGTTTTTACAACCTTCCTTGCCCCGGTTGTTAAAGCGACTCCCCACGGGTCTTAAGCTAGTGGCGCGGCTGTTAAGTGAAGCGGGCTTCTCCCGTCGACTTCGCTAGTCAGATGGTCGCAAGAGGGGATCACCTGACAAACCCCCCCTCCCCCAGGACACTGCCACCGTCATAAACCCAAATCCGTTGCCAAGCGCCTGAATCCCCAGGGTCCCCTGAATCAATTACGGGACCCTGGGGATGCTGCAACAGTCCTAAGTCCCTTTTGTTCAGTGCCGTCGTAACTTCACAAACGGTCACTAAATGAACGGTCGTAAATGGAGGACTGCCTGTATTTTGGAGCAGCGGGTGCTGAGCTAGTTAGAAAGCTTAGGACAGGGATGGCCAAAAGCAGTGGGAGCGCCCACACCCATAATTCAATGCGCCCCGCCTGCCCACCAGGCATGCACGCACGACACCTGCCCCGTACAACCCCTGCTTTTGGCATGTGATGGCACGATGGGTACGGTAGACCCGTTTTTCACCCTCCCCAGGCTCCAGAGGCTTTCTTGGAGCCCGGGGAGGGCAAAAATGGCCTTTCCCACCCCTCCGGAGGCCGGGAATGGCCCGTTTCCCGACTTTCGGAAGGCCCGAAAATTAGCTGGCTGGCGCACCCATGGGTGCTGGAGCTGAGCTAGTGTGTGTGCCCACAGAGGTGGCTCCGTGTGCCATCACGGGTCCGGTGGTCTGTCTCCCACCTCCCGCCATGCCCTCTGTGGCTGCTGGGACTTGTAGTCTGGAGCCACCTGGAAAGCTGTGTGTGTATATGTGTGTGTGTGTGTGTGTCAGAATCGGGCAAAGCTATATTTAGCTCCCAGATCCCCGTGAGGATGGATTGCATCACCTCTTCGTTCCCCCCCCCCCGCCGTCTCTTGGCTCCGTTCTATGAGGAAACAGTCTGAGAGCCCCCCCATTTTTAAGAGACCAACCTGCCTGCCCCTCCCTGCCTCCCCCAGGCCTTTGCAAAGGGAGCATTTTGAACCGTTCTGAAAAGGGAACCACCTAGCGTGGACGGGAGACATTCGTTTCACCGGTTTTGGCAACTGGAGGGAAATGCGCCGGTCCTTGTTCTCAGCATCCCTCTGGTGGGGGGGGGAGGGCTAAGGGCAGCCTGGAGACACCCCAATTGCACACCCTTCCCCTTATAATTTCTCCTTGCTTTGTGTAATGCCCTGGGGGTGGGGTGGGGGGCGGACTTGGAGGTAAATCTGGAAGCTGCAAGGTTTCATCATCAGGGCCCCTCCCTTGGCTATTAGACCCGCAGGAGGGGAGGGCATAACACATTCCTTGTAGCCCCGTTGGGGTTGGGGTTGGGGGGGCGGGGTAGATGGAAAGCAATTTCCAACACTTCAGTCTGGCCCAGCAATCCAGAGGCAGGTTGCTGGAATAAAGATGGGGGGGGGGCTTTTGAACCAACTGAAGAGTGGTGGAGGTTTGCTTTCAGCTGAGGCTGTCCAGCATCTCTCCCCTGCAGAGGGAAGGAAGGAAGGAAGGAAGGAGAAAGGGAAGAAAGAAAGAGGAGGGAAGGAGGGAGGAAAGGAGGGAGAGGAAGAGGGGAGGAAGGAGGAGCGAGTGAGTGATGAAGGAAGGAAGGGAGGGAGGAGAGGAGAGGGGAGAGGGAAGGAAGAAAAGGAAGAGGAGTGAGGAGGGAAGGAAGGAATGAATGAGAGAGGGAGGGAGGGAGGGAGGGAAGGAAGGGAAGTAAGCAAGGAGAAGGGAAGAAAGAAAGGGAAGAGGAGGGAGGGAGGGAGGAAAAAGAGGGAAGGAAGGGAAGTGGGGAGGAAGGAGGAGTGAGTGAGTGATGAAGGGAGGGAGGAGGGGAGAGGGAAGGAAGAAAGAGGGAAGAGGAGTAAGGAGGGAAGGAGGAATGAGTGAGTGAGGAAGGAAGGAAGCAAGGGAGGGAGGGTGGGAAGGAAGGAAGGAAGGAGAAAGGGAAGAAAGGAAGGGAAGAGGAGGGAAGAAGGAAAGAGAGAGAGCGGGAAGGAAAGGGGGAAGGAAGGGAACAGGAGTGACTGATAAAAGAAAGAAAGAAGGAAAGGAGGGAGGGAGGGAGGAAAGGAAAGAGGGGAGGAAGGAGGAAGGAGTGAGGAAGGAAGGAAGCAAGTAAGGGAGGGAAGGAGGAAAGGAAAGGAAAGAGGGAAGGAAGGAGAGTGAGTGTGATGAAGGAAGGAAGGGAGGAGAGGAGAGAGGGAAGAAAGGAAGGGAAGAGGAGGGAGAGAGGAAGGGAGGGAGGGAAGGAAGGAAGGGAGGAAAGAGGGGAGGAAGGAGGAGCGAGTGAGTGATGAAGGAAGGGAGGGAGGGAGGGAAGGAAGGAAAGAGGCAAGGAAGGAAACAGGAGGGAGTGATGAAGGAAGGAAGGAAGGAAGGAAGGAAGGAAGGAAGGAAGGAAGGAAGGAAGGAAGGAAGGAAGGAAGGAAGGAAGGAAGGAAGGGAGAGAGGGAGGGAGGCTTCAGCCTCAGTGGCAAACTAACTCAGCCAATCAGGCCCTCCCAGCGTCCAGATCCAACCATTTCTTTGCCAAAATCCAGATTCCTTTCTTGAATTTTCCCTCCCGCTTCCCCAACTGTCAGTCTCAGCCTCCTCTGATCTCTTTCCAGGCCCACATCGCCTTTCAGCTTCCCTTCGGCTTCCACAGAGAGAGAGCACAAAACCATGTTTCTCCGGAGAGGCTGTTGAGAGCCGCGGGAGAGGCGCATCGCCTTTTCCACATTGCCACGGTGCAACGCATGAGCACTGGGGCCCTCCACGGCTCCCATGCGCCTTCCCCATGCGCCAGAACCTGGGCCAGGCCGGGTCTCGAAACGATCGATAAAGCTTCTTCTTCAGACACGTTTTCCGACGAAAGAACAGCTGCCTTTAAGTCAGACGAAGAAAGATGGCAGAGAAAAAAGAACGAAGAGCTTTCGGCGCATTGCATCCAGAGGTTAAAACACCCAACAAAACTGTATTTATGGGCTGATCAATCAATCGATCGATCTCCGCCTGCCTTAACCAAATTAATTAATTCGAGATAGCAAAATATGTTTTTTTTTTCTTCCTGAAAAAAAAAACCCCACACAATGGAGGAGCAGAGAGTTTCCCCCCAAAATGAAAAGCCGCCTTCGGTCTGCGAAATAGGCCACCGCGTTTTGGTGACTCAGCTCTCCGGATATCTTTTATTTATCTATTAAATCTATACGTCGGCTGTCTCGGTTTTGCCAAGCGACTCTGGGAGGCTCACGAATCAATGGTTATTTTTTGCCCCTCGATTAAGAAAGATTTATCCCAGATCTTCATTACCCCAAAAGGTGACTCAAAGGAACTGGGAAAAACCGTATCGTGAGATCGGCTTTTTTCCCCCTATTCTGCAATTACGGCAAATTTTACTTATGGGGAGAAGACATCGCTTGTGTTGTCGCCCGCCAGCAGACAGCAGATTCAGACAGTGAGGAGGTTGGGGAGGAACATGGGCCAGTCCTGGAGTCTGGGGAAGGCTCGGACGAGGGCTCTGCGTCGGAGGCAGAGAGAGGGCCAAGGCCATCTGGTAGTTCTTTGCTGCCTTTGGAGTCTCCGGAGTCTGACATCAGCGAGGCAGAAGAACAGTGAGAGCCTGTTCCCAGTGTGCGCATGCGCAGAGTTGCCAGGAGACAGGAAAAATTAAGAAAACAGGGTCGACTTGGGAGTAAGGCTTGGAGATGACTGGCCCCTCCCATAAGATAAAAAAGAGGAGCGAATAGGACGTGAGCTTTTGCAGGAAGCAGTTAGTTCATCTGGTCAATTAAAGCTTTGTTTGACTCTGTGCCAAGTTTGGCCTTGCCCTGCGTGTGGAAATTCGTTCTCTGGCAGCGTTCCAAGGGAGATAAGGTGGGTGTTTGTAAACACTCCCCTGAAAGACTGTTTGAGAAGCCTTTCGGACTGGGAAGGACAATAATTCACAGCCGTATGAATTAAAGAGGTTTGCCGGGACTGAGATTGTGCTGTATACTCTCTAAGGAAGCCTACGTGAGAACAGCTTGCAAATTCTCCAGATTCTCTCATGCTTCACCCGGTTAACTATTGATTCAGGGAGTCTTCTTCTTACAGCAGTTCGTTTAGTGACAGTTCCACTGGGGCGGGGGGGGGGGGGAAACCGACTTCTGAGTCTCTAAGGCACCAGCGTGCGAGACCAAGTAGTGGCTGGGTGGGGCCACCCAGCAAATTAACAACCAGTTCACCAAAACTGGGCCGAAACGGTTGAATCCCACCGTTGTTTCTGACCCTTTTTTTCACATTTACAAGCATTGCAGCAATCGCCAGGGTTAGGAGTGATCACAATTGAGACACTTGTCATGTGATCAAAATTCGGAGGCTTGGCAACTGACTCGTACTTATGACGGTGGCAGTGCTCCCCGGGATCGCGTGGTCCTCTTTTGCGACCTCCTGACAAGCAAAGTCCATGGGGGAGCCGGATTCGCTTCACGATCGTGTTACTAATTTGAACAACTACGGTGATTCGCAAGGAAAAGTCAGAAAATGCGGGCCAAATTCCCTTCGTGACTGTTTTGCTTAGCAATGGGAATTTGGGGCTCAATCGTGGTCGTAAATCAAGGATTACTTATATTGAACGTGTCCTTCTCAATGGTTTGGGGTCCTATTTTGGTCATAAATTGAGAACTACGTGCGTCTTTCCCAAAGGCTCGGGGATTCCCCACTGAAGTCGTAAGTCGAGGACTCCCTTTCCTATTCCTCACATCCTTCCCGCCATCCATTTCTATAGCCAGACTGTTTGTTTTGCGCCAAGGAAAGTGCTCCTAATGGCAGCCTCCGTGGTTCGGGGCCCATGAATCACTTGCCACAGGCAGCCAGGGAAGGAGGGAAGCCAGGCGCTGATGAAAATTAAAATGGCTTTTATTGATTGTATCCGAAGGAAACCCAGCCCTTTCACTCCCCTGCAGAGAGATTCAAATTCAAAGCCCCATTTGCCATTAGCCTTTATTTACTTTTTACCAGGGGTGAAATCCAGCAGGTTCTGACAGGTTCGGGAGAACCGGTAGCGGAAATTTTGAGTAGTTCGGAGAACCGGCAAATACCACCTCTGTCTGGCCCCAGAGTGGGGTGGGAATGGAGATATTGCAATATCCTTCCCCCAGGAGTGGGGAGGGAATGGGGATTTTGCAGTATCCTTCTCTTGCCACAGCCACCAAGGCATGCCCACCAAGCCACACCATGCCCACCAAGCCGCGCCCACAGAACTGGTAGTAAAAAAAATTGAATTCCGCCATTGCTTTTTACGTTTACTTTTATTTATTTTTTCGAGTTCGGAATTGCAAATTTGGCCTCTAATTCCTTCTCCCTCTAAATCCAGAATTCTCTCTCTCTCTCTCTTTCTTTCCTTTCTTTTCTTTCTTTCCTTCCTTCCTTCTTTCTCTCTCTCTCCCCCTTCCTTCCTTCCTTCCTTCCTTCTCCCCCCCCCCCCTTTTTAAAATCCCTTCGACTGACTTGGCTTTGAACCAACCCCTAATGTAAAAACAGCCCATCTCGTTTCATTAATTAATTTTCAAACGTTTGCTTACCAATGGGGCTCGGAGAGTGATTTTTCATATCCGACCAGATTGTTTATTGGAAGCCTTGATTTTTTTCTTCTTCTTCTTTTAAGCAGAGAAAATTCTCTTGATGTTCTTCCTTCTTCACGCCAATTTCTGGGTCTACATTTTAGCGTAATTTTTCGAGAGGTGAGTTTCCTCTCTCTCTAACGTCTCCTTTTTTTAAGGGGGAAAAAAATGGAAGCCAGGCAAGGAATCATAATGATGTGGCAAAGGATATACAGCAGGGGGTGAAATGCTCCCGGTTCGGACCGGTTCGGTTGAAGGCTCCATCCACCTGCCCGGTCGTCATTAAAACCAGGAAGTAACCTGTTTTTTACCCTCTGTGCATGCGCAGAGGATCGGCGTGTACACTTCTGAAACGGTTGGGAAGGTAAGTAGATTTCACCCCTGGTATGCAGGTAGCTCGATTTATGACCACAATTGAGCCCAAAATTTCTGGTCACTAAATGAATTGTTGTTAAGTCGACTACCTATATTTCGTCTTTTCCGGTGATCCCAGTTTCAATTTCCAT
>JAWJVD010000044.1:0-10000 GCA_038048745.1 Coluber constrictor foxii
TATAGAACACACACACACACACACATACACAAACACATTAAGAAGCCTCTGGTGTCTTTCTGTATCCATTGCCACCTTGGTTACCGAGTATACCTCCACTCCAAAACAGAGCACCTTTCCCTTTGCATTGTGACAACGGCAGTCTACTTCACTATTGACTACATTTTAATAAGATACTTTGGATGGATTTTTTAAAAGGTTGACCAAGATTTTGGCTTGAACAATGGGTTGCAGGATCCAATCTGGGTCATTCACCGGGACCAGAGGTTCAGTCTTTCAAGCTTTGGAGCCCATCCTCAGGGAACTTCTCTCTATCAGAGGGTGTATTTTGGGCTAAGTATATTCACCTTTGTTCTTGAGAAAGTGTGATGGCAAGTAAACTTGGCCTTGGAGTTGCGGAAGGGATGAAGGAACCCTTGGAGATACACAAGGGATGAATGAACCCTTGGAGATACACAAGGGATGAATGAACCCTTGGAGATGCAGAAGGGATGAAGGAACCCTTCAAGATGCAGAAGGGATGAAGGAACCCTTGGAGATGCACAAGGGATGAATGAACCCTTGGAGATACACAAGGGATGAATGAACCCTTGGAGATACACAAGGGATGAATGAACCCTTGGAGATGCAGAAGGGATGAAGGAACCCTTGGAGATACACAAGGGATGAATGAACCCTTGGAGATACACAAGGGATGAATGAACCCTTGGAGATGCAGAAGGGATGAATGAACCCTTGGAGATACACAAGGGATGAATGAACCCTTGGAGATACACAAGGGATGAATGAACCCCTGGAGATGCAGAAGGGATGAAGGAACCCTTGGAGATGCAGAAGGGATGAAGGAACCCTTGGAGATGCAGAAGGGATGAAGGAACCCTTGGAGATACACAAGGGATGAATGAACCCTTGGAGATACACAAGGGATGAATGAACCCTTGGAGATGCAGAAGGGATGAATGAACCCTTGGAGATGCAGAAGGGATGAAGGAACCCTTGGAGATGCAGAAGGGATGAAGGAACCCTTGGAGATGCAGAAGGGATGAAGGAACCCTTGGAGATACACAAGGGATGAATGAACCCTTGGAGATACACAAGGGATGAATGAACCCTTGGAGATGCAGAAGGGATGAATGAACCCTTGGAGATACACAAGGGATGAATGAACCCTTGGAGATACACAAGGGATGAATGAACCCTTGGAGATGCAGAAGGGATGAAGGAACCCTTGGAGATGCAGAAGGGATGAAGGAACCCTTGGAGATGCAGAAGGGATGAAGGAACCTACAGAGAAACACAAGGGATGAAATTGGGGAGGAAGAAAGTTCCAAGAAACGTACTCACTCTTGGGAAAGAAGAACATGTGAGCAAGAAGCTATAATAATTCTGCCTGTATTTTGTTTAGTACAGCTAATCCTTGACTTACAACAGTTCATTTAGTGACTGTCCACCTATCTTAAAGTTGCCAAGCTGGAGAAATACTGCCCTGCGATAAATAATTTTTTAAAAAATCATCATGAAGTAACTGTTGCTTCTTTCCTTGAAGGTCCGATCACATGTGACTTGGAAAGAAACGCAAGTCAACGTTGGAAGCAAAATGAACGATAGACTTGGTGCTGTCGAAAGAAGCTTCATATTTTAAGGTATCATCTTATTTCAAAGAAGAAGAAAAAAAGAACAAAGCATCCCTTTGAAATAGCCATCAGTGGCAGTTAGCAATACAATCAACATTTTATTAAGTTACGCTTGATAAAATGAATGTATTTGATTGCGCGTGGATGTTTGACTGCTACTGTACACTAGAGGGCGCTCCTACTGTTGGAAAATGGAGATACGGTAATATTGATTCATACAGTAGGGAACAATTTTGCACCAAACTTTGGTAAGAGTGAGATTTGTAATAAATTCAATGCTTCGAACCAAAATGTTCATTTTGTTTCATGAAGGAGAAATGGTTTCTCCGAATAAGAAAAAGAAAAAAAAAAGGAAAAGAATGAAAGGGGTTTTTATTTTCTTTTTTCCTGTTGGCTCGAATCCTGAAACTTCTTAGAAGAGAGGCATTAGATCTCCAGTTAGTGAGGATATTTTTATAGGGCAAATTTCAGTCTCAATTCAGAATAGGACCAGAAGGAATCTTGGAGGTGTTCTACTCCAGCCCCCTTGCTGAAGATCAAGCAGGAGACCTTATAGATTTCAGACAAGTGGCTGTCCTGTCTCTTCTTAAAAGCCCCCAGTGATGGAGCCCCCACAACATCTGCTCGCAAATTGTTCCACTGGTTAATTGTCCTCCCTGTTAGGAAGTTTCTCCTTAATTCCAGGTTTTTTCTCTCCTTGATTCGTTTCCATCTTTCTTGTCCTGCCCTTGGCTGCTTTGGAGAGTAGAGTAGAGTAGAGTAGAGTAGAGTAGAGTAGAGTAGAATAGAATAGAATAGAATAGAATAGAATAGAATAGAATAGAATAGAATAGAATAGAATAGAATAAGAATAGAATAGAATAGAATAGAATAGAATAGAATAGAATAGAATAGAAAATTTGGAATGGAATGGAATGGAATGGAAGGGAAGGGAAGGGAAGGGAAGGGAAGGGAAGGGAAGGGAAGAGAAGAGAAGAGAAGTGAAGAGAAGAGAAGAGAAGAGAAGAGAAGAGAAGAGGAAGAGAAGAGAAGAGAAGAGAAGAGAAGAGAAGAGAAGAGAAGAGAAGAGAAGAGAAGAGAAGAGAAGAGAAGAGAAGAGTCAAATTCTTCAAAGTACCTGAGGGTAGAACAAGAAGCAATGGATGGAAACTAATCAAGGAGAGAAGCAACTTAGAACTAAGGAGAAATTTCCTGATAATTAGAACAATTAATCAGCAGAACAACTTGCCTCCAGAAGTTGTAAATGCCCCAACAGTGGAGATTTTTAAGAAGATATTGGATAACAATTTGTCTGAAGTGGTGTAGGGTTGCCTGCCTGCGCAGGGGGTTGGACTAGAAGACCTCCAAGGTCCCTTTCAACTCTATTCTATTCTATTCTATTCTATTCTATTCTATTCTATTCTATTCTATTCTATTCTATTCTATTCTATTCTATTCTATTCTATTCTATGTCTAGTCCACTCCACTGCATTCCACTCCACTCCATATTTTCTATTCTATTCTATTCTATTCTATTCTATTCTATTCTATTCTATTCTATTCTATTCTATTCTATTCTATTCTATTCTATTCTATTAGCAAATCCATAAACCTTGTCATTTCAGACCCGATATCAGCAAAAGCCCATGAAGGGTTACCAGAGATGATAAGATATCTGTTGTAACTTTGATCAAACAAACTGACTTCCTATTCATTCCCTTTACTTAAACAATCTTGGCCTTTAGTCCCTTCAAATAATGTCCTCAAATTTGATTTCTTTACATTTTTTTTTCTTTTCCCTTCTTACAAAATCCTTCACAGTGTTAACCAGTCACTTTTGTAAATAAAGGAAGATTATCCAGGTCACTCCCTTCAATAGTTATTTGCATATGCTAATCATTAAGACACCTACAGATTTCTTTTATACGTCTAACGTAATATCTATTTCCATAACATTCCTGTAGCCTGTCGTGCTTAAATTCACTTTCAGATCAGCCTTAATCTATCAGATAAAAGCTGTTCTTCTTTCGTTTTCTGATAGTGCTTTGCTTCTTCTAATCTGATTTAATCTGAACATAAATTAACTGAAATGTTGACTATATGCCCTTTAGGTTGGTCCCTTGAACTGTGCTTGATTCTCTGATACCAACGTCTAAAATTGCTCTCTGAAATTCTTGTCTTGCAGGCTAATTTAATCTTTATATCTGGAAGCTACTAGGCTGGGAAAAGTTGGGAGAACAATTAAAAGCGGCAACTCATCACTTCAAATATGTCCTTGGCAGTGTGCATCTTGGCATCTTAAACAGGTTCAAGAATCTTGGTGGCGCAGCAGCTTAAAGTGGTGTTAAAGTGACACCAGCTGCCTGCAATTACTGTGAGTTCGAATCTCACCAGGCTCAAGGTTGACTCAGCCTTCCATCCTTCCGAGGTAGGTAAAATGAGGACCCGGATTGTGGAGGCAATAAACTGACTTTGTATAAAAAAGAACACCGCTTAGGGGAGAGTGAAAGCCCTACTAAGCAGGTATATACAAAAGTATGAAGGCTGTTGCTTAACACATTGTAAACTGCCCTGAGTCTCCGGAGAAGGGCGGTATATAAATTAAATTGAAAAAAAAAAATCTGAGCTGAAGCAGCCGCATTATCAGATTTGAGGTGTGCCAGATTTTTGTATTGATATTAAAGCTGTTCAGCTTTCCATATTTGATAGCAATCATCCAATTGTACAGTTGTACAATTGTCATGTTTAATCCCGCAATGTTATCATGTCAACGTTGTGGGGAAAAAAATGCCAGCCCTATTTCAACATGCCTTCTTCAGAAAGAATCCTTCCTGGCACCTGATCCAATAAACCAAACCCAGCCCTACGGATTTAGAATCTGATTCCCAGATAATTGCATCTATTATCCCTTGCGCTTTTCCCCACAGCTCGCATTACTAAATATGACAATTTGCCAAACCCATTGTTGCAGCCAAATACTACCCCAGAATCCAAGAGACAGGAATACAGTAGCTGGATTATAGGCATAGGGAAGTCCCTTCAAGCTTCTCCTTCTGTCAGAATGAAGGGACGTTTCCAGGAACCGTAAGGTAGGGTTGCCCAAGAACCTTTGAAGTCGGAATTTTGGAAGCAGTTTCCCTTTCTTGCTTCAGAAATAAACTCACTGCGCTAATTTTGCGTGTTTTCTTCTCCGTTAATATTGAACTGCAAACTAGGGCATACAAAACATTTGCCAGACCAATTCTCGAATACAGCTCACCTGTCTGGAACCCGCTCTGCATATCGGACATAAATACAATCGAACGAGTCCAGAGATATTTCACGAGAAGAGTCCTCCACTCCTCCGCTTGCAACAAAATACATTATGCCACCAGACTCGAAATTTTGGGCTTAGACAATTTAGAACTTCGCCATCTTCAGTCTGACCTAAGCCTAGTGCATAAAATCATCTGTTACTATGTCCTACCAGCCAATGAAAACTTCAGCTCCAACCAAGACAATACACGAGCACACAATAGATACAAAGTCATGGTAAACCGATCCAAACTAGACTGCAGAAAATATGACTTCAGCAACAGAGTGGTCAATGCCTGGAATGGGCTATCTGACTCTGTGATTTCATCCCCAAACCCCCAAAACTTTAACCTTAGACTGTCTACTGTAGACTTCACCCCCATTCTAAGATGGTCCATAAGGGGTGTGCGTAAGCGCACCAGCATGCCATCCGTCCCTGTCTTAATGTCCCCTTTTATTTGTATCCTTTATGTGTATTTATCATTATGTTTACACTTGTATCTGTCATAAAATACATGCTTGACGAAATAAATAAATAAAAATAAATAAATAAATAAAAAAGTTTTGCCATCTGAGCAAAACTAGCAAGCTGGCTCTCTCTCTCCAAAGAGCAAAGCAGTTAGTTTTCTAAATTCACCATCTTGAAACAAGGAAATCTGAGCTGGGCCCTGGTCAGATATGGGAAACCAGGGTGGGGAGGACTTTAAAGCTTGCTCACTAAACTTTAAGAGGCTTACCAGATTAAATTATAAAGACATCATAGGATAACACATAAAATTAGCACCTTTGTGGCACAGTGATTGGCCAAAATTTTGCAATTCATCCACCAGTTCGGTCTTTTAGCGTTGGCAGGGTCTAGCTGTGTCTCGAAGCAATGTTTTGAGTTTCCTGCAGAATTATTATTATTATTATTATTATTATTATTATTATTATTATTATTATTATTATTATTATTATTATTATTATTATTAAATTTGATTTATATGCTGTCCTTCTCCGAAGACTCAGGGCGGCTTACAATGCGCCAAGCAATAGCCTTCATACTTTTGTATATTTATACAAAGTCAGCTTATTGCCCCCCACAAACTGGGTCCTCGTTTTACCTTCCTTAGACAGGATGGAAGGCTGAGTCAACCTTGAGCCTGGGGAGATTCGAACTGGTGCAATTGCAGACAGCTGGATGTTAATTACGGTGCTTTAGCCTGCAGAGCTAACCCAGGCTCCTTTATTAGATTTATATACTACCCTTCTCCCCAGGGACTCAGGGCGGTGTTCAGCCGTGATAAAACAATGAACTGTACAACATTTACAACACATTTAAAACAGAATTAAACAAATTTGGCCTTCTCAGTTCAAAACCCATAATTTAAAATACCCCGTCCGAATTTTTTAGTCAGCCAGGCCAGCCTGTTGAAATAACAGGGTTTTAAGGGCCCGGCGAAAGGTACAGAGATTGGGAATCATACATATCCCAGGCGGTAGTTCATTCCAGAAGGCGGGTGCCCCCACTGGCCTGGAGCTCCAGTACAATAGATGTTATTTTGCTGAATCACTTAGTACCAATTAACTAAGAGGACAGCTGTGCCAACTGCAAATCTAACTTACCTCTAAGAACAGCACACATAGAATCAATTGTCGTTGTCTGAGAGATAAGAAACGAAGGATTCAGAGTCTTCAGCACCTGTTGGGCCAGGTAATGCCGAACTGAAGATAGACAAATGTTCTCCTAGTCACTTTCTCCACTTGTTGGTCTACTAAAGCTGTCAACTCAGAAGACCTCAGGTGAAAACATGACCCTATGCAAAGCAATACATGGAATATCCAAGGAATTTGATTTTTTTTTAATCTTGATAGCAATGGCATCTATATCCCCACTGAATTCAACACATCAAGAAGAGAACCCAAAACATGATTTGTTGTGAAGGATTGATCTGATCTACTCATCGTCAACTCTTTTGTGGCAACGTCCTGTTAAGCCTCCAACTTTTTCTACTGGACTGTTGCTTGATCCCTTTCAATTGGTTGGCCACTATGTCATTGAACAGATTTTCTGGCCTAGTGTGGTTGACTTTTGCAGTGTCCCAGTGCTTGAGGAGCTGTTAGGAAGAAGAGGGAGAGTCAACCTATTCTCCAAAGGACCTGAAGGCAGGACAAGAAACAACGGATGGAAACTAATCAAGGAGAGATCCAATCTAGAAATAAGGATAATTTTCCTGACAGTTAGAATAATTAATCATTGGAATGACTTGCCTCCAGAAGTTGTGGCTGCTCCATCACTGGAGGCTTTTAAGAAGAGATTGGATGACCATTTGTCTGAAATGGGATAGGATCTCCTGCCTTAGCAGAGGGGGTTGGACTAGAAGACCTCCAAGGTCCCTTCCAACTCTGTTATTCTGTTATTCTTTACCTCCAAGAATGAGAACCAATCTACTCATAAAAGGGTGTTATTAATTGTGTCGATAATCCTATGACATGAATTTTGCTACATTTGATGCACCAAAAATTCCTTTTTTATTTTTTTTGCAGATTTCTTTACATCCTGTTTTTTTAAAAAAATGAAGTCATCGGTCTTTCTTTCTTTCTTTCTTTCTTTCTTTCTTTCTTTCTTTCTTTCTTTCTTTCTTTCTTTCTTTTTTTCTTTCTTTCTTTCTTTCTTTCTTTCTTTCTTTCTTTCTTTCTTTCTTTCTTTCTTTCTTTCTTTCTTTTTTCATCAGAATTTAAATGAATGTAATTTGAATACTGCTGAACTGATTTCTATTACATGGGACACATTTTAGCTTCTTTATAAATAGCTTCTTGCTGAAAAGCAAAATGAAGAAGGAGGAGGAGGAGGAGGAGGAGGAGGAGAGGAGGAGGAAGAAGAAAGAAAGAAAGAAAAAGAAAGAAAGAAAGAAAGAAAGAAAGAAAGAAGGAAGGAAGGAAGGAAGGAAGGAAGGAAGGAAGGAAGGAAGGAAGGAAGGAAGGAAAGAAAGAAAGAAAGAAAGAAAGAAAGAAAGAAAGAAAGAAAGAAAGATAGATAGATAGATAGATAGATAGATAGATAGATAGATAGATAGATAGATAGATAGATAGATAGATAGATGGTACGGACATTTTTAAAAAGCCCATTTTGAAGTTATTAACTTTTTTGGAATTTTGGCTCGCTTCCTCTACTGTTAATGTTCTGAATTCCTTAAAAATTTCATTCCATTCTCATTAAAAAACAGTAAGTGGAAGCTGTTCACAGATAAATAATTTTTCCCATGTTAGACAGAGGAATGGTGAAATTCTTCCCTGAATCACATTCAAGAATTCTAAATGGGTCCAAGAGAAATATAAGGCGAAGTAAGCTATTTCCCAGGCCAAGATTAAACTTTCGGCCGATTAGGGTAATCCTTGCACAATTCTGACTTTCTGTCATATTATACTTCCAATAACGTTTCTGACTCTTTCCAGCAAACATCCCAGTACATTCCCTTCTAGCGATTAAGCCGAATTTGGTTTACACCTTGAGTGCACATGGAGTAAAATACAAGTTGCCTCTTGTTCATTTCTTCACTTGGATCCGGTCCAAAATTATTGCTGTGCTGATGTAGCTGTTACTATAATCTGAGCATCCATTTGGGGCAGTGGGAAAATGGCTGGACTAGAAAATGGAAGGCTTCAGTTCTAATCCTGTTTTGGGCATGAAAGCCGACTGGATCACAGCCAGGGGTGGACTTCAGATCCTTTAGCAATGGGTTCGCTGCCCCATGGCTGGGTGGGCGTGGCCATGGTGGGCGTGGCCTAGTCGGCTGCTGCTGCACAATCGAGTGATACAAGCAAAGCAGGATATACATATAATGAATTCATTATTTATTTAATTTATAAATACAGGTTTCTAGATGGTATATAATGTGATTAACAAAATCAAACATTTTAAATCAGAATAATTTAGGACCAAAAATTTTAATTCCTTTTTCACTTATTTATAAAATTTATAGGCCGCTCATCTTACCTCAAGATAACTCTGAGCAGCTTATTATAAATTATTAAACGACGTTTGATACTTCTGGAAGGAAGCATCTTAGAAGGAAAAATTACAAAAAATATACATGATAGACTATGCTGAAAACAGGAATAATAATGTACACCGAGAGCATATGCACCAAGACAAATTCCTTGTGTGTCCAATCACACTTGGCTAATAAAGAATTCTATTCTATTCTATTCTATTCTATTCTATTCTATTCTATTCTATTCTATTCTATTCTATTCTATTCTATTCTATTCTATTCTATTCTACTCTTACTCTACTTACTCTACTTCTATTCTATTCTATTCTATTCTATTCTATTCTATTCTATTCTATTCTATTCTCTATTATTCTATTCTACTCTACTCTTACTCTACTCTACTCTACTCTACTCTACTCTACTCTACTCTACTTACTCTACTCTACTCTACTCTACTCTACTCTACTCTACTCTACTCTACTCTACTCTACTCTATTCTATTCTATTCTATTCTATTCTATTCTATTCTATTCTATTCTATTCTATTCTATTCTACCTCTTACTCTACTTACTCTACTTCTATTCTATTTCTATTCTATTCTATTCTTATTCTATTCTATTCTATTCTACTCTAGTCTACTCTACTCTACTCTACTCTACTCTACTTACTCTACTCCTACTCCTACTCTACTCCTACTCTACTCCTACTCTACTTCTATTCTATTCTATTCTATTCTATTCTATTCTATTCTATTCTATTCTATCTATTCTATTCTATTATCTCCAGACCTATGAAAAATTCTTTTGTGGGACAAGAGGGAGGCACCAGAATATCCAGAAGGATCTCGTCAATCCTACTACAACATAGACCAGACTAAGAATCAGAAACCTTCTGCCATGTTTATCTCCTCCGTTACCTTAGTAACAGATCTTCCTTCACTTCTTCAAGGTCAAACGCTTTATTCTCTATAGACTGAAGGTCCGTGAGAACCTCCATCTGGCGAAAGGTCAAGTTTTGTTGAATCCAACTCCTATTTAGGTCAAGAATTCAAACTCAAGCATTCCACCCCTGCCCAGCAGATCGGTGGGTTCCACATTAGCGACAAATCCACATCTTCC
>JAWJVD010000044.1:15000-85347 GCA_038048745.1 Coluber constrictor foxii
TTTTGCAGTATCCTTCCCCCTGGAGTAGGGATGAAATGGTGATTTTGCAATATCCTTCCCCCAGGAGTGGGGACGGAATGGGGAATTTGCAATATCCTTCCCACAGGAGCACGGAGGGAATGGGGATTTTGCAGTATCCTTCCCCTGGAGTGGGGAGAGAATGGAGATTTTGTAATATCCTTCCCCCCGAAGTGGGGAGGGAATGGGGATTTTGTAGTATCCTCCCCCCAGGAGTAGGGAGGGAATGGGGATTTTGCAGTATCCTTGCCCTGCCATGGCCACCAAGCCACGGCCACCAAGCCACGCCATGCCCATCAAGCCACGCCCACAGAACCGGTAATAAAAAATTGAAAGAATGCAAAGGAGGGATCACTTCTCCTCCCCAAATGTGGGTCTCTGAGCTTGGTTGCTTTCTTCAAAATATTTCATCCCCAGCTAGGTAACATGAATCCTGCACTGATGATGTTACCTAGCTGGGTGAAGAAACACCTGTAAGAAAACAACCAATCTCAGAGAATGCCAAGGACCCTGTAATTCAATCCCGATCTACCGATATCCTCTTCTCCCGACACCCCAAATTATGAGATGAGCCACGTCAGTCCCCCTGACCTCATCCTCTGAAGTTTGCCACCATCTGAGAGATCCAGTGGTCACCGTGTCTATTTGTCATTGTGTTGGCAAAAATGCCTTCTGGGTAATAATGCGTGCCAGACAATGTCCTAATCTTTGTACCTTTCCTTATAGTGTCTATTTATTCCTGGGGAAATTATGTCAGTCGTTCAGGATAACACTCAGCTGTGCCAGCTGTGACGGTGTGACGTTCTCAAGAGGGCTTGCCAAATGTGAATATTCTCCTCTTTCCTTGTTCAACTTTCTCAGGCCAAGAGCTGAAGTACAAGCCAGGAAGGTCTTATTATTATTAATTTTTTTTTTGTCTTTCAAGAAGTTGGAAAAACTCATTATAATGCAAACATTTCCTCTGGCTGGCATAGTTGATTATGGCATTGTGTTCTAAGTCAGGATTTAAAAAAAAAGCTAATATGGACTTGTGCCTCCCTTGAGCTGTAAAAACAGGAAAGCTGTTACTCCTGTCCAAAATAATAATAATAATAATAATAATAATAATAATAATAATAATAATAATAATAATAATAATAATAATAATAAAACATTTTGACTCTACAAAAAACCATCTTACTCGGAACAGCTTATATCCTCCGACGATATCTTAACAGTTCCTAGGTCCTTGGTTAGGACTCGAGCTCCTGAGCTATTAATCAGCCTCAAAGACTGTGAATCTCACTACAGATTAACCAATAATAATAATAATAATAATAATCCACCCAAGAAATTTAAAAAGAAAAAAACTAACCAATAGCTGAATGGTTAAGGCACCACTTTGCTGTTGATTTCCTTGAAATAAGACCCATGGCCATTTGGTTAATGTAGAAATAATAATTAAAAAAACATATAGTATATATATACCTAAATTAGAAAAGTGAAAATTCTTATTCAATTCTCAGCACAGACTTAAGATGCCAACCTAACTTGTATTTGAACCTTTGAGTAGGACAACCATATCTAAAGATCCTCCAAGAATAGTGGCCAGAATGAAAAAAACAAAAGATGGTCTAATGCCAGTTTTTTCAAACTTGGCGTGTTTTAAGATGAGTGGACTCCAACTCCCAGAACTCCTCAGCCAGCATGGGAATCGGAGTCCACACAACTGAAAGTTACTGAGATTGAATAACATCAACCTAACCAATGGTTTGAATCCATGCCCTACATTGTAGCATTTGTGCTGGTGCAGTGGTCAGAGTGCAGTATGAAACTGAGAGGGGGGATTCTAGGGAGCTGGAGAGATATATAGTCATAATAACATTCCTTTCTCTGAGAGTCAAGGTCACTCTGCCTGCACCTGAAGGGACGTGGCTGGGAGGCATCTCCAGTTGGGATGATACATTGACTGGGCCATGTGATGGGCATGTCGGTGCAGGGAGAAGGGACTTGGGACTTTCTTTTGGGTGGGGAAAACCTGGAAATGTTCAGATTCAGGTTTTCCCAGATGTGCCACTATGACATCTCTAATAAAATGGAACTTTGAGGAATTTCTAGCCTTGGAGTCTTCTTTCATTGGGGGTGTTGCCTGGAACATTGACACAACTATGACCTGGATGATTGAGAACCTCCATAGACATTGATCCAGTGGTGGGTTGCTACCAGTTCTCCCCAGTTCTTGCAAACCGGTAGTGGAAATTTTGAATAGTTCAGAGAACCGGTAAATACCACCTCTGCCTAGCCCCGCCCCCAATCTATTCGCTGCCTCCTGAGTCCCAGCTGATCGGCTAGAAGGAAAAAATCAGGACTCACTAGACAAAGAAGAGAAGAAAAAAAAACCCAAGACACTGTAGCTTTAAATTGAGAAGCCAAGAAGCCTCCCAACTGATTGGCTACAACCGATCCCCTCCTTGTAAACCGCAGGGTGGTGGTAGATTGGCAATTGAGGCCAAACTGCCTGAAAGTGGTTTTCAATGCTCTCGGTGGTGGCAGAGCGGAAAAAAACTGTTTAAACTCTTGCCGCGGCACTTCAAAGGGCCGCCCTACAGCTGATCAGTGGTAAAAGGCAGTATGGTGGTAGACCAGTGCACTCCAAAAACAAATGGGTAGACCGGAACGGCTCTGCAAGCAATTAAAAGCTTGGTAGACCAGTACCTCTGCTAAATCCGAAAGAATTGTTTGTCACATGGACATCAAACCACGCCCACAAAATAAGCCACGCCCACAGAACCAATCGTAAAAAAAAAAATTTAGAACCCACCCCTGCATTAATCAAAGATTGTGACTGAAGGAAGGAGTTAAAATCTGCTTGTTTGAAGGAAGGAGGAGATCTGATTTTTATCACAATAATAGATTAATTGGGCTATAGGTGCCTTTTTCAACAGTCAACTGGGTTTTCTTCTTTTTTCTTTGAAGATGTTTTGCTTCTCATCCAGGAAGCTTCTTCAGTTTTGTTCTCCCGGCAGAACTGAAGACGCTTCTTGGATGAGAAGTGAAACATCTTCAAAGAAAAAAACCAGTTGCCTCTTGAAAAAGCACCTTCGGGACAACCATGACCTGGATGATCGAGAACCTCCATAGATATTGCATATCAAAGCATTTCAAATGTAAACCTATGGACCAGGGATAGGAAGGAGTAGCCTGGATAGTTCTGCAGACTAAGCACCGTAATTAACATTCAGCTGTCTGCAATTACTCTATGATCGAATCTCCCCAGGCTCAAGGTTGACTCAGCCTTCCATCCTTTCTAAGGTAGGTCAATTGAGGACCCAGTTTGTGGGGGCAATAAGCTGACTTTGTACAAATATACAAAAGTATGAAGGCTATTGCTTAACGCATTGTAAGCCGCCCTGAGTCTCTGGAGAAGGGCGGCATATAAATCAAATTTTTTAAAAAAATGAGTCTATTGGGTTCCACTTAATAGAAAACTCGGAAGGTTTTATACCGTAATCTATTGTTGTTCTCAAATTAATCAGAATTGGTTTTGTATACTGGAAATGAATTTTTTTTTCCCCTTCAAGCTTTGGATTGGCCTGAAAAGTGGACTGAGCGGAAGATGTATATCATATGCAAAACCTGGCTGACCCCTTTAATGGCAGGAAAGGAGTACAGTGGTTTTTATGGGTTTTTGGCAGCCAAGGTAATAAAGCGAGCAATGCAAATTTGGGACATCAGAAGGAAGAAAGCACTTAGCATCTGTTCCCGTCAACGTTGGTTTTGATTTGTTTTTAAAATGCTAGTCGCATGAACAATATTCCATCCAGGACATCAACACTCAAGCTGGGTTTGCTATCTAAAGAATAAAAAAAGTAACAAATCTTTATTATGGCTTTTAGACCAGAAAATAATAGATAGAAATGTTTACCTGGAACAACAGATACCTTGATCACCAAAAAACACAACCATGTTTTTCCGAAAATAAGACCCGGTCTTATTTTAATGTTTGCTCCGAAAGACACATTAGAGCTTATTTTCCAGTTACTGTATTTTTCAGAGTTTAAGACACACTTTTTTCACTTCTAAAAGAGGCTGAAAATTTGGGTGTGTCTTATGCTCTGAATGTAACCCCCACGGTGCCCAAAATGGCTCCCCGGAACAGCTGCTGCCTTCTCTGACCTCTTCTGCGCTTTGCCTGCTTTAGTCACTGGAGCTCCCTCTGACAATCAGCTGTTTCTTTTGAAGCTGTTTTTCAGCCCCAATGTGACCAAAGCAATCTTCTGTGCTTTGCCTGCTTTTCTAATTGCTGCTCCCTCTGACAATCAGCTGTTTCTTTTGAAGCTGTTTTTCAGCCCCAATGTGACCAAAACGATCTTCTGTGCTTTGCCTGCTTTTCTAATTGCTGCTCCCTCCGACGATCAGCTGTTTCTTTTGAAGATGTTTTTCAGCCCCAATGTGACCAAAGTGATCTTCTGTGCTTTGCCTGCTTTTCTAATTGCTGCTCCCTCTTACAATCAGCTGTGTTTTAGAAGCACATCCCCAACCAGCCCCAACCTCAAAACCAGCAAGCAAATTAATGTGTTTGGACTAGCCAGATGAATACCTGGTAGGCAGGATTCCCCCCCCCCATTTTCCTCCCCCAAAATTAAGGTGTGTCTTATATTCCAATGCGTCTTATACTTTGGAAAATACAGTGGCTCTTATTTTCAGGGAAATACAGTACTAAATGTATCTGTCTGGCTGACGATATTAACTGGGGCTTATTTTGGGGGGTAGGCTTATATTACTGAAAAATGATACTAGGTCTTATTTTCCAGCTGGGTCTTATTTTCGGGAAAACAGGGTAAAATTTGGGGTCAACTCTGGTGTTAAGCAGGGTGAAACAACCACAGCCTTCATTATTTTTGCCTCCTCAAGCTGTACTCTCCTTCTTTATTGATTGATTAGCCCTTTGGCTGTATCAAAGTGCAAAGTTCCAGAAACAAATGATTACTAAAATTTAATAAAAAGACATTTAAAATGTCATCGGATAAAATACCAGCTATTGTCTGAAAACTTCTCACAGTGTTGTTGTTGTTGGTTTTTTTTTACCAGTTTGTGATGGTTTGATTTTATTCCATTCTGACCGGCTCAAGATTGATTCAGCCTTCCAGCCTTCCGAGGTTGGTAAAATGAGGACCCAGATTTTTGGGGGGCAACAGGGTGACTCTGTAAACTGCTTAGAGAGGGCTGTAAACCACTGTGAAGCTGTATATACCCTGTTTCCCCTAAAATAAGACATCCTCGGATAATAAGCTCAATTGGGCTTTTGAGCACATGTGCTAAAATAAGCCCCCCCAAAATATGAGCCCTCCCTGAAAATATTTAAATGCATGTGCAGCCGGTCCCTGCCATTTTCCCTGGTTAGGGTTAGGGAGACAGAGCTGGAAATCAAGTAAGATGGCAAGAGGAGCCCCGTCTTGCTCCATGCGCCCCAAAATAATAAGACCTGCCCAAAAATAAAGGCCAACTACTTATTTTGGGGTTCAAAAAAATATAAGACAGGGTCTTATTTTCAGGGAAACACGGTAAGTGCTATTGTTATTTCAGTAGGAACTTTCAGTTCCTCTCCTACTTTAAGAGAAGATGATAAAGATAGAATCCGGGCCCTTTTTTTGTGCAAAGGATACAATTTATTCAGAGGTGAGCTTCAAATATTGTAGCAAAAAGTTTGCCCAGCACCAGAAATGTGCATACGTGCTATCCGTGAATGCATGCGGCATCACAAAACATAGCAATTCACTCTCGTACACCATCCATTCATGCGTGCAGCATCAAAAACACAATAATATAAGGATGGGATTGTGCCTGGGCAGGTGTACCCATCTGCAGGTTGCTACTACCAGTTAGCCCAAAGTGGTCTGAATCGGCTAAATACCATCTCTGAATTTATTATGAGCAATGGGACTCTGCAAATATACTTTATGTTACCAAGTTATCATCTCCCTTAGGCCTTCAAGATGCATTTAAAGTTTCTCCTGAGACTCAGCTATGAAGCATCTCCATAGCTCCATAGCTCTCTACATGGGGCTCCCCTTGGGGTGCACCCGGAGGCTCCAACTGGTCCAGAATGCGGCCGCGTGGGGAATTATGGGAGCGACGGGGCGTTCCCATGTGACACCTCTCCTGCGCGAGCTGCACTGGCTCCCGGTGGTCTTCCGGGTGCGCTTCAAGGTGTTGGTGACCACCTTTAAAGCTCTCCATGGCTTAGGACCTGGGTACTTGCGGGACTGCCTTCTGCCGCCAATAGCCTCCCACCGGCCAGTACGCTCGCACAGAGAGGGCCTCCTCTGGGTGCCGTCGGCCAGACAGTGTCGGCTGGCGACCCCCAGGGAGAGAGCCTTCTCTGTGGCGGCGCCCGCCCTCTGGAATGACCTACCCCCAGAGATATGCAGGATTCCAGATCTCCAGACCTTTCGTCGGGCCCTTAAAACCCATTTATTCCATCTAGCTGGGCTAGCTTGATCCCATCCTCCATTTTTAAATTTGACATTGATTTTAAATTGGGTTGTTTTAATTCTTGGCCGAATAATATTTAATAATTTTTAATTGTTTTTAACTTTTGTATATTATGTTTTATTCTGGCTGTTCACCGCCCTGAGTCCGCAAGGAGAAGGGCGGTTTATAAATTGAAATAATAAATAAATAAATAGCTGAGTCTTAGAAGAAACTTTAAATGCAATTTAGCTTCCAGGAAAGAAGGAGATGGGTCTAAAAGAGGTCTCAAACTCAGAGGTAACATAGAAGAATCTTGACCCCATTGGTCTTTCCAATGGTGAGATAATTTCCTCCTCTTTTTTTGCAGTCAGTCTTGGCCCAGGTGCTCTGTGTAGACCTCACGCAACTCACCTGAAATATTGATGATAGACCTTATCTTTGTCTTCAAGTTGCTGTACCCTTGTAGTCACGTTTCTTAGAAACTTGCCCCACTGAAACCTGCAGGAAATGGTTTTTGAATAGGAACAAAGAGCTTCCATTAGACACATGGGGCGAGAGAAAGAGTGAGACCATCACAGGAACCAGATGTTGAGCTGAGGAAGCTCCATCCCATCTCATGATTTCCCATAATTATTTCCATCCTCCTGATGCTTTGGTAAAGTTGGCTTCCATTTGTTGTTTTGCCTAATTCAAACTTTCAGCAGCCTCTTCCTAGGTAGGTATTACTCTGTCAAGACCACCTGAGAAAGTTGAATAGGGACAATTTTGAGAACATGGGTATCCGGATAGTTATATACTTATTTATTCTATTGTTATGGCCGCCCACCTCATGTGTTGTGATTCTGAGTGGCGTGCAAAGAAACCATTAAAAAGAAATTTTTAAAAATCGTTCAGGAAGTCCAAGAATTGATGCCGTTATGATAAAAGGCTGTGAGAGCATCAGATTATAAACAATGGCACTACCAGAGATGAAGAAGCTTCTTGGATGAGAAGCAAAATATTTTCAAGGAAAAACAAAGGAAGTCCAGTTGCCACTTGAAAAAGTGCCACCTCCATCTCCCACCTACAAGATTAGCTAAAATGAGCACAAACCTCTCACTGATGTGGAGATGTAAGGCAATGCTAGGGACTTTTTATCATATGTGGTGGGAATGCTCGAAAGCTAGAGCTTTTTGACACCAGATAAAACGATGGCTGGAAGAGATGTTAATTCAAAACACAGAATTAAAGCCAGAACTCTTTCTATTGCTATTGCTTCTTTTCCTTCCTTCCTTCCTTCCTTCCTTCCTTCCTTCCTTCCTTCCTTCCTTCCTTCCTTCCTTCCTCCCTCCCTCCCTCCCTCCCTCCCTCCCAGTGGTTAGAATGTAGTATTGCAGGTTAACTCTGCCCAGGACCAGCAGTTCAATCCCGACTGGCTCAAAAGTTAACTCAGCCTTCCAACCTCCCAAATGAGGGTAAAATGAGGGTAAATGAGGACCCAAATTGTTGGGGGAAATATGCTGACTCTTAAACGGCTTAGAGAGGGCTGTAAAGCACTGTGAAGCAGTTTATAAGTATAAGTGTTATTGCTCCTTTTCCTTCCTTCCTTCCTTCCTTCCTTCCTTCCTTCCTTCCTTCCTTCCTTCCTTCCTTCCTTCCTTCCTTCCTTCCTTCCTTCCTTCCTTCCTTCCTTCCTTCCTTCCTTCTTTCCTTCCCTTCCTCCCTCCCTCCTTCCTTCCTTCCCAGTGGTTAGAATGTAGAATATTAAATTATTAAGGTACTATTTACAGATATATATGTTATTTGTTTTGTTGATTTATTTGTCATATATTTGGTTGTTATCTTTTTTAATGATAATTGTAAATAAAGATTATTTTTTTAAAAAAGAAAGTAGTATTGCAAGTTAACTCTGCCCAGGACCAGCAGTTCGATCCTGACTGGCTCAAAGGTTAACTCAACCTTCCATCCTTCCGAGGTGGGTAAAACGAGGACCCCAATTGTTGGGGGAAATATGCTGATTCTGTAAACCGCTTAGAGAGGGCTGTAAAGCACTGGTGAAATCTGAACCGGTTTGCCACCAGTCCACTGTCCACACATACGCAGTGCATACTGAACACATGTTGCGTGCACACACATGTGCGGTGCAACCAAACATGTGCTGCATGCACATGTGCAGTGTACACAAAAAAAACACACGCGGTACGCACCAAAAGCGTGGAAAAAGGAGGCTTGGGAAGGTAAGTATAACAGCGAGGGGGAAGGACAGCTCTGCTGCATGATTTTGATTCACTAGAAAGCAGGATTTTAAATCGCGCAGCACAGCTGATCATCAGAAATACCAGTTCGCTCGAACTGATACTTTTTATCACTACTGGTTTGCCGGAACCGATGTGAACCGGTAGGATTTCACCACTGCTGTAAAGCATTGTAAAGCGGCATATAAGCCAAGGTGGGCTTCACATAATTTAACAGCCAGTTCGCCTAGTGCAGAACCGAAAATGTGAGCACGCGCGGGGTTTCAAACACACTGCAATTTCATGCACATGGCTTCCAGCACACCTTCTCAGGCAAGGCGCGGAAATCAGCTGGGCTGTGTGGGCAGGGCAAGTGAGCCAGAGGGTGAGATATATAGGATGGGATAGTGCCAGGGCGGGTGATCGGAACTACCGGTTCTCTCAAACCAGTCTACCTCTGCATATAAGTCTAAGTGCTATTGCTATTACTATATCCCGTTTCGCTTAACAAAGTCAAATTTTGCAAACCCTTGTAGCTCATAGGTTTTGCACATCATCACGAATTAGATCCACTTGTCTATTGCAGCCTTCCTGAATATTTTTAATCAGAACGTGATACATAGGCATTTAAGCACATAAATACCTAAAATAAGCAGGTATGCTCTTGATTTCATTAAGTATGTCACAAGGTCTGGGGAAGGAGAAAAATTCCAAGCAGGTTTCGCTTTGGGCATCGGTAGAAAAGTACGAATCGGATGAAATTCAAATTTAAGATTAAAATACGAAAAGAATGAACTGTGTACCAGTGTAAACAAATGTTTATTGCGGGGTTCTCTAATCAACAGGTGCCTCGGATGGATTGCTTTACTTCTACTTATATAAGAACACTTATATAATTTTATATACTGATATAAGAAAATGGAGAAGAGCCCAATTCTGGGAAAGATTGAGGGCAAAAGAAGAAGGGGACGGCAGAGAACGAGATGGCTGGATGGAGTCACTGAAGCAGTCGGCGTGAGCTTAAATGGACTCCAGGGGATGGTAGAGGACAGGAAGGCCTGGAGGAACATGGTCCATAGGGCTGTGATGGGTCGGACACAACTTCACAACTAACAACAACAAGAAGAACACAAGTTCCTCCTCCTTTAGCTGGTTCTCAGACAGATGAAATTTCAAAGTCCAAAGAATGAAGGAAGGGCAGTTTTATCTTTTTCAGCTCTACGCATATCACTTCTATAATACACAAGGTTTACTTTCCATGCCCAGCAAAACTCCATTCACAAGAAAAGGATTCTTGTTTTTAAAAAAACTGCACAACTAGCTGTTGATTAGAGAAATCTTTCTTTCATTTTTTTTTAAATCTGTTGAAACGAGTTAGTCCTAACCAAATTTCAATTTTCAAATTCCGAATAGAGCTGTAAGGGACCTTGGAGACCTTCTAGTTTAATCCCCTGCTCAAACAGGAGACCTTATACCTTTCCAGATGGGTGGTTGGACAGTCTCTTCTTTAAAAAGAGCGCAGAGAAGAGCAACCAAGATGATTAGGGGACTGGAGGCTAAAACCTATGAAGAACGGTTGCAGGAACTGGATATGCCCAGTTTAATGAAGAGAAGGACTAGGGGAGACAAGGGGTGACATGATAGCAGTGTTGCAATATCTCAGGGGCTGCCCCAAAGAAGAGGGAGTCAAGCTATTCTCCAAACCACCTGAAGGCAGGACAAGAAGCAACGGGTGGAAACTAATCAGGGAGAGAAGCAACTTAGAACTAAGGAGGAATTTCTTGACAGTGAGAACAATTAATCAGTGGAACAGAAGTTGCCTCCAGAAGTTGGGAATGCTCCAACACTGGAAGTTTTTAAGAAGATGTTGGATAATCATTTGTCTGAAGTGGTGGAGGGTTTCCTGCCTAAGCAGGGGGTTGGACTAGAAGACCTCCAAGGTCCCTTTCAACATTGCTATTCTATTCTATTCTATTCTATTCTATTCTATTCTATTCTATTCTATTCTATTCTGTTCTGTTCTGTTCTGTTCTGTTCTGTTCTGTTCTGTTCTATTCTACTCTTCTACTCTACCCTACCCTACCCCTACCCCTACCCCTACCCCTACCCCTACCTCTACCTCTACTCTACTCTACTCTACTCTACTCTACTCTACTCTACCCTATATTCTATTCTATTCTATTCTATTCTATTCTATTCTATTCTATTCTATTCTATTCTATTCTATTCTATTCTATTCTATTCTATTCTATTCTATTCTATTCTATTCTACTCTACTCTACTCTACTCTACTCTACTCTATTCTACTCTACCCTACCCTACCCTACCCCTACTCTACTCTACTTTACTCTACTCTTTATTCTATGCTATTCTATTCCATTCCATTCCATTCCATTCCATTCCATTCCACTCCACTCCACTCCACTCCACTCCACTCTACTCTACTCCTCTACTCTACTCTACTTCTATTCTACTCTACTCTACTCTATTCTACTCCTACTCTAACTCTACTCTACTACTCTACTCTACTCTACTCTACTCTACTCTACTCTACTTCTATTCTATTCTATTCTATTCTATTCTATTCTATTCTATTCTATTCTATTCTATTCTATTCTATTCTACTCTACTCTACTCTACTCTACTCTACTCTACTCTACTCTACTCTTCTACTCTACTCTACTCTACTCTACTCTACTCTACTCTACTCTACTCTACTCTATTCTAAAAACCTCTAGTGATTGAGCACCCACAATTTCTGAAGGGAAGCTCTGTTCCACTGGTTGATTGTCCTCATTGTTCAGAAGTTTCTGCTTAATTCCCGGTTGCTTCTCTCTTTGATTAGTTTCCGTTCATTGTTTCTTGACCTGCCCTCAGGTGCTTTGGAGAATAGCTTGGCTCCCTCTTCTTTGGGGCAGCCCCTCAAATATTTGAACAGAGCTATCATGCCCCCCCCCCACATCCTTCTTTTCTCTAGACTGACCATACCCAATTCCTGTAACTGTTCTTCATATGTTTTCATAGGCCTTTAATCGCCTTACTTGCTCCTCTCCTCACTTTTTCCAAAGTCCCAACATCTTTTTTTTTTTTGCAGTGTGGTGACCAAAACTGGATGGAGTACTCCAGGTGTGGCCTTACTAAGGCTTTATCAAGCAGTACTAATGCATCATGTGATTTTGATTCTGTGCCTCTCCTTATACAACCAAGGATTGTAGTAGACAAGCTTCTACGTCCTTGCTTGAGTACTCTTCAAGGCACGGATTCGTCGTTGGTGCCAGAACATATGTTTTTGCAATGTTCTGGTGTTGTGATGTTCGAGGAGGAAGTAATTACATTAATTGGACTTTGAGACGGAGTCAAATATTAGCAGATGTCCGTACTCATTTGGAGGACATGTCCAGAACATGGAAATTGATTAATGGAAAATGGAAATTGATTTCCCTCCACCCATGGTATGGTTAAGAGATTTCCCCTTTAAATTGGAAAGGCCCATTGATGGCCCAAATGACTTCGTGGGTGAAAGAGCTAATATGATTTGTGAATTATGAATGGACACAGCAGTCAAACAAGGACAGACACCGACTTCAGCGGATAGTTAGGACTACAGAAAAAACACTTGCAACCAGCCTGCCTTCTGCTGAGGATCTGTTTACTACACAGGTCAGAAGGAGGGCTGGGAAAATATCTACAGACCCCTCGCATCCTGGACATAAATTGTTTCAACTCCTACCCTCGGGATGAAGCAATAGGGCATTGCACGCCAAAGCAGCCTGACACAAAGATTTTTTTTTTCTCCTGGGCCATCACTCTGCTCAACACTTAATTCTCCACAGCACTGTCTCATGTCTCATCATTTCTACTATCTTCTCCTGTTGGTTTCTTATGATTTATCCATGATTGTTTATAACATATGATTAATTTTTGTCACTATGGCTTGTGACCTATGACATGTTATTTGCTGTTTATATTGTACATTGCAAGCTTATGCACCTGAGACCGATTTCTTGTATGTTCAAGCACAGTTGGCCGATATAGAATTCTCTTCTCTTCTCTTCTCTTCTCTTCTCTTCTCTTCTCTTCTCTTCTCTTCTCTTCTCTTCTCTTCTCTTCTCTTCTCTTCTCTCCTCTCCTCTCCTCTCCTCTCCTCTCCTCTCCTCTCCTCTCCTCTCCTCTCCTCTCCTCCCTCCTCTTCCCTTCCCTTCCCTTTTCTTCCCTTCCCCTCTTCTCCCTTTTCCCTTCTCTTCCCTTCCCTTCCCTTTCCTTCCCCTCCCTTCCCCTTCCCTGTCCTCCTCTCCTCTCCTCTCCTCTCCTCTCCTCTCCTCTCCTCTCCTCTCCTCTCCTCTCCCCTCCCCTCCCCTCTTCTCTTCCCCTCCATTCTTCTCTTCTCTTCTCTTCTCTTCTCTTCTCTTCTCTTCTCTTCTCTTCTCTTCTCTTCTCTTCTCTTCTCTTCTCTTCTCTTCTCTTCTCTTCTCTTCTCTTCTCATCTCTTCTCTTCTCCTCTCCTCTCCTCTCCTCTCCTCTCCTCTCCTCTCCTCCCTCTTCTTCCCTTCCCTTCCCTCTTCTCTCTTCCCTTCTTTTCCCTTCTCTCTCACCTTCTTTTCCCTCCTCTCCTCTCCTCTCCTCTCCTCTCCTCTCCTCTCCTCTCCTCTCCTCTCCCTCTCCTCTCCTCTCCTCCTCTCCTCCTCTCTTCTGTCCTCTCTTTTCTCCTCCTCTTCTTTTCTTGCCTACCCTACCCTACCCTACCCTATTCTACTCGAGGTCCAACACAATTTTTTGGATTTGAAATAATTTATACTAAAAAAATAAGGTATGCCTTAAAACCTTTATAATCCCAGGAAAACCCATCTTATCATTTAAAATACATTGGTGGATTTGGGATGCCAACAAAGTACCCTCATCCTCATCATTATTATTATCAGAGGTGGAAGAGGAAGGGGGTGGCTTGGACTTTTGAAGTTTACATTGTCCGACATATTAAGACTTCCTAGCTGCTGACCTATTTATAAACTGCAAAGGAAGAAAGTTATTAAAAAGTAAGGTTCCAAGGCTAAGTGACACAGGATGTAATTATGCTCCTTAACGAACAGAAAACAAGCTGCTATTACAACAGGAAAACATGAGAAATGGGTGTAACCCACTCTCCGATCCTAAGGAACTGCAAAACAACACCTAAAGAATATCACTTCAGAAAAAATGTAATTCTAATCCTCACCAAGTATTGATAGAAATAGAAAATCATGAAATAGAAAAAATTCACACATAAATAATACAGAGCAGTCCTTGCCTTGCGACCACAATTGAGACCCAACCCTTCTGTTACTAAATGAGACATTTGCCTCTATTCTCCCTTGGTCTTGTGAATCTTCCAAAGTGAGTTCACAGAACAAGCCACATTTCCACACATCTTAATATTTTAGAAATTGTAGGGAAAGCCCAGCAGGAGGGTGGGGGTGGGGGGGTCGGCTGGGCTGGCAGAAGCACCCCCATTGGTGAAATGCACCCTGCCTTTGAGGAAGCTGGGCAATGATGGCTCGAGCCATGGGGGGGGGGAGGCAGGAAGGAGAGCAGTGGTGGGTTTCAAATTTTTTTACTATCAGTTTGGTGGGCGTGGCTTGGTGGGCATGGCAGGGGAAGGGTACTGTAAAATCTCCATTCCCTCCCCACTCCAGGGGAAGGTTACTGCAAAATCCCCATTTCCTCCTGATCAGCTGGGACTTGGGAGGCAGAGAATAGATGGGGGGGAAGGGGCCGGTCAGAATTTTTACTACCGGTTCTCCGAACTACTCAAAATTTCCGCTACCGGTTCTCCAGAACTGGTCAGAACCTGCTGAAACCCACCTCTGAAGTGGAGGCATCAGGGCTGCTCCCCTCCCCTCCTCAGCCAGCTAGGAGCATGGAGAGTTGCAGGCCGAGTGCCAGGGGGTGTACTCTGACCTCGCCCCAACACGTGTTTCCAGCACGTGCTCCTCTGTCCCAAAATGGGATTGAGTGGAGGGGGTAGAGGGAAGGGAGCAGGGGGAAGGGTTGGAGGCAGTGGTGAAATCCACATTTTTTTACTACCGGTTCTGTGGGCGTGGCTTGGTGGGTATGGTGTGGCTTGGTGGGCATGGCAGGGGAAGGATACTGAAAAATCCCCATTCCCTCCCCACTCCTGGGGGAAGGATACTGCAAAATTCCCATTCCCTCCCCACTCCTGGGGGAAGGATATTGCAAAATCTCCATTCCCACCCCACTCTAGGACCAACCGGAAGTGGTATTTGCCGGTTCTCTGAACTGCTCAAAACTTCCGCTACCGGTTCTCCAGAACCTGTCAGAACCTGCTGGAATTCACTCCTGCTAGGGGGGCTTCTAGAAGGAGAAGTCCGGCTGGCTTTCCTTTTGCCGTGGGGTGGAAGAGAGACACTCTGCAAAATGTGTGCTGAAATCTCACGCTGGTGCAAAGTCCTGATTATTAAAGATGAGGATGGGGGGAAAGTTGTCTTTCCTTTCCCAAGGACCCAGGGAAAATGGAATAAAAATAGGTTTGTGTGTGTGTGTGTGTGTGTGTGTGTGTGTGTGTGTGTGTGTGTGTGTGTGTGTGTGAGTGTGTCTGTGTAAATAACAGCCCGGGATAGCTTCAGCCACAAATGACAGCTGCTATTATTTTTGCTGAGAGCTTCTAAGCTACATAGCGTTCTTTAATAAATACTAACAATAACGAACCATAATATACAGGATTAAAGGAAGGAAGGTGAAACAAGAGAAGAAGGAAGGGAGGAAGAAAGGGAGGAAGGAAAGTGAAAGGAAGGAAAGGTGAAATCAGAAGAGAAGGAAGGAAGGTAGGAAGGAAGGAAGGAAAGTGAAAGGAAGGAAAGGAAAGGTGAAATAAGAGCAGAAGGAAGGAAGGAAGGAAGGAAGGAAGGAAGGAAGGAAGGAAGGAAGGAAGGAAGGAAGGAAGGAAGGAAGGAAGGAAGGAAGGAAGGAAGGAAGGAAGGAAGGAAGGAAGGAATAAGGATGTGATGGCCCTCCAGAGGATACAGCACTACATTCCCATCATTATTCAGGTTAAATTGCCATGCTGGCACTTTGCAATAAATAAATAGGTTTTGGTTTCCACATTGGGCACTCGGTCCTTAAATGGTTCACCATCACTGCCCTATACCAATGACTGTCCAGACTATTCTTGAAAAGCTCTAATGTTGAAGAACCCACAGCTTCTGATCATTCCACTGAGTAATTGTTTTCACTGTCAGGAATTTTCTCCTCAGTTCTAAGTTGCTTCTTTCCTTGATTAGTTTCCACCCATTGCTTCTTGTCCTGCCCTCAGGTGCTTTGGAGAATAGCTTGACTCCCTCTTCTCTGTGGCAGCCCCTGAGAAATTGGAACACTGATATCATGTCTCCCCTAGTCCTTCTTTGATGGACTTTGGTGTTTGACACCCCTGCTGTAGATAGTAGAACCAGCCAGTGCCTTAATTTTTATTTATTTATTTATTTATTTTTAATTTGATTTATATGCTGCCCTTCTCCGTAGACTTAGGGCGGCTTACAATGCGTTAAGCAATAGCCTTCATACTTTTGTATATTTTATACAAAGCCAGCTTATTGCCCCCACAATCTGGGTCCTCATTTTACCTACCTTAGAAAGGATGGAAGGCTGAGTCAACCTTGAGCCTGGGGAGATTCGAATTTACAGTAATTGCAGGCAGCTGGTGTTAAGCACGATGCTTAGTCTGCAGAGCTATCCAGGTTCTCACGTGGTGATGATTTATCTAGAACAGAAGGTTTGGCTGATCACCTCAAGCATCTGAGTGTGAAAACTGCACCCATTGAATGTTTATCTCAACCTTCTGGGCCCAGAAGATTAAGTTTTCCTTGCTAAGGAGTAAACACTGTGTTGTTTACTCCTTAGTAAACAAGGTGCATCATGCGGGTTCCACGCAATGTGATAACAAAACGTGCTTGGAAAGAAGCTGAGTAATTGTCGAGCTACAGAGAGAGAGAGAGAACAGTACCAATATAGAATAACAGAGTGGGAAGGGACCTTGGAGGTCTTCTAGTCCAACCCCCTTGGTCAGGCAGGAAATTGTGCACCACTTCAGACAAATGTTTATCCACCATCTTCTTAAAAACTTCCAGTGTTGGAGCATTCACAACTTCTAAAGTCAGGTTGTTCCACTGATTAATTGTCCTCACTGTCAGGAAATTTCTCCTTAGTTCTAAATTGCTTCTCTCCTTGATGAGTTTCCACCCGTTGCTTCTTGTCCTGCCCTCTGGTGCTTTGGAGAATAGCTTGACTCCCTCTTCTTTTAGGCAGCCCCTGAGATATTGGAAGAGTGCTATCATGTCAGCCCTAGTCTTTCTTTTCATCAAACTAGGTTTGATCAAAGGTGCTTTTTTTTCCCGGAGGCAACTGGACTTTCTGGTTTTTCACTGAAGATGTTTCGCTTCTCATCCAAGGAGCTTCTTCAGCTTCGACTGGATGGTGGGGAAGGGAAGGATTGATACTCCTTGCAGAGAGCTGTTCATTTGCATCCTTTTAGAGGGTCGTTGAGGCCACCTGGAGGTTTATCTGTGTCCTCAGGGTCACCTGAATGGTGCAAATGAAGTCTTCTTGGAATTGCAACATGAGACCATACCTCAAGTTCTTGGTATCTGCTTTTTTTAGCCACTATGACTGTGGTGGGTTCCTCCTGGTTCAGCCCGGTTTGGCCAAGCCGGTAGAGGTGAGTATATGACATCACTGAACCAGTTCTGCCCCTCCGCCCTTCCCCCCATCCCCCCACCCCCTGCATTATTCTTACCTTTTATTTGGCCCCACCCCCAATCTATTGCTGCCTTCTGAGTCCCAGCTGATGGGCTATAAGGTAAAAAACTTGCTGTGGGGCTTCAAAGGGCCGCCCTACAGCTGATCCGTGGTAAAATAAAATAAATGAGTAGACCAGTGCCTGAAAAATAAATGGGTAGACCAGTGCCTGCAAAAATAAATGGGTAGACCAGTGCCTGCAAAAATAAATGGGTAGACCAGTGCCTCCAAAAACAAAATGAGTAGACCAGTACAGATCTGCAAGCAGTTAAAAGCCTGGTAGATAGTAAATCCTTTAGGATTTAGCAGTACCTCTGCTAAATCCTAAAGAGTTGTCACATGATCATCAAGCCACGCCCACAAAATAAGCCATGCCCACAGAACCGGTAGTAAAAAAATTTAGAACCCACCCCCGCATTTATGGCTGCCATTTTCTTAGATGCGCAAGATATCGGAGGGTTATTTTTACGTGGGTTTTTGTTGTTGTTGTTGTTGTCAGTAGTGGTGGTGATGATGATTTTTCCAGAAGGCCTGAACTTTAATACACTGACATGGGTGAGAAAGCCTTTGTTCTCTAAAACATAAGGACCATTTCCTCACCATTTCTGCAGTTCCAAGACGCACAAAAATAGCGCGGCCACAAAGCCGAGATAATCACTTCCCTGAATGCAACCTTCTCCCTCCCAAGGAAGGCAGATAATTGGCCAAGCAGGAATTCAGTAAATGTGGGTGGCTCCTGAGTAGACAATGTGTTGACGATACCATCGCGATGTAACAATGGATCAACCACTGTACTACATAACCTAACTCCTTCTTTTTCCCTGGCGTGAACTTTCTCCTGGTGCATTTAACTCTGAAGGCTAATCTAGTGAAAAGAAGGACCAGGGGTGACATGTTAGCACTGTTCTAAATATTTGAGCGGCTGCCCCAAAATTGAGGGGAGTCAAGCTATTCTCCAAAGCGCCTGAGGGCAGGACAAGAAGCCATGGATGGAAACTCATCAAGGAGAGAAGCAACTTAGAATAAGGAGAAATTTCCTGACAGTGAGAACAATTAACCAGTGGAAGAACTGGCCTCCAGAAGTTTTTTTTAATTTGATTTATATGCCACCCTTCTCCGGAGACTCAGGGCGGCTTACAATGCGTTAAGCAATAGCCTTCATACTTTTGTATATTTATACAAAGTCAGCTCATTGCCCCCACAAACTGGGTCCTCAATTTACCCACCTTAGAAAGGATGGAAGGCTGAGTCGACCTTGAGCCTGGCTAGGATTGAACTCGCAGAATTGCAGGCAGCTGGATGTTAATTGCTGCCTTTAGTAGGAGGCATTAGCCCGCTATGCTACTCAGGCTCTTAGTTATGGGTGCTCCATCACTGGAGGCTTTTAAGAAGAGATTGGACAGCCACTTGTCTGAAATTGTATAGACCAGTGATGGCTAAACTTTTTGCCATTGAGTGACAAAAGTGGGGGATTGCGTGCGTGTGGGCCCATAACCATTATTCTATGCACCCCACCCCATGCATGTGTGTATGACACTCCCCCCACGCTTCCCTTGCTTTTGGCATTGATGGCACGGTGGGCCCAGTAGGCCTGTTTTTCACCCTCCCCAGACTCCCCAGAGCCTTTCTAGGAGCCTGGGGAGGGCAAAAATGGCCTTATCCATCCCCTGGAGCCCTTCAGAGGCTGGAAATGGCCTGTTTGCTGACTTCCAGTGGGTCCAGAAAGCCCGAAAATCAGCTGGCTGGTGTGCGCATGTGTGCCAGAGCTGAGCACGCATGCCCACCAATATGGCGCCACATGCCATCAGTTCGCCATCATGGGTATAGACTATTCTGCTCAAGCAGGAGTTTGGATTAGAAGACTTCCAAGGTTGCTTCCCACTCTGATATTCTATGTCAGTGATGGCTAACCATTTTTGGACCGAGTGCCCAAAGCACACGCATGCCTGAACCCCCCAAATGCAATGCATGCACGGCCCACGTGCATGAACCCCTCCCCCTCCGCATGCATATGTGGCCCATGCCTGCACCCCACCCTTTCCCCTGTGAATGTGCATGCTCCCCTGCATGCACTTCACCCCTGCCTGTGCCCCACCTCATGCATGCACCCTCATGCATGCACACATGCCCCCCGCATATGCCACACGCCCCACTCATACGTGGCAGAGATCCTAAGATCAGCTAGCTAGTGGGAGGCATGCATGCATGCGGGGCAGAGCTGAGCTGAGCTGGGGCAACGGCTCGTGTGCCCGCAGAGAAGGCACTGTGTGTCAACTCTGTCACGCATGCCATAGATTCGCCATCATTTTCAGAAATAAATTTCAGCCAGAAATGTTTTGGAAAGGGAGGCTTCCTTAACACTAATGGGAAACCTTGTTCTCCCCCTATGCTCAAGATACTAATGAGCTATTTCCCTTCGTTGACTGAACGTAGGAATTCTATTCTCCCCAATGAAGAGGCTTTCTAGCATTTTCAGAATATGGGCACCAGATATACAAGTCTATATCAATAGCCCCCAAAATGGGGATATACAGATGTTAAAAACACCCTAAGAGTGTGAGTATAGTGACTATAGTGAGAGTAAGGAGCAGTATCTTTATGTTTGTAACAGAACCGTGTTTAATCTTGAGAAAAAAGAAAACAAAAAAAATTAAAAGTACAAACTGAAATGCAAAGTGAAAAGAAAAAAAAATCTGTGTTTTATACCTATCAATAGGATAGAATAGAATAGAATAGAATAGAATAGAATAGAATAGAATAGAATAGAATAGAATAGAATAGAATAGAATAGAATAGAATAGAATAGAAAATTAGGATAGGATAGGATAGGATAGGATAGGATAGGATAGGATAGGATAGGATAGGATAGGATAGGATAGGATAGGATAGGATAGGATAGGATAGGATAATGGAATGAAAAATTAGACTAGACTAGACTAGACTAGACTAGACTAGACTAGACTAGACTAGACTAGACTAGACTAGACTAGACTAGAATAGAATAGAATAATGGAATGAAAAATTAGGATAGGATAGGATAGGATAGGATAGGATAGGATAGGATAGGATAGGATAGGATAGGATAGGATAGGATAGGACAGGACAGGACAGGACAGGACAGGACAGGACTGGACAGGATAGAATAATGGAATGAAAAATTAGAATAGAATAGAATAGAATAGAATAGAATAGAATAGAATAGAATAGAATAGAATAGAATAGAATAGAATAGAATAGAATAGAATAGAATAGAATAGGAGTAAAGTAGAGTAGAATAGGAGTAGAGTAGAGTAAGTAGTGTAGAGTAGAGTAAAAGTAGAATAGAATCGAATAGAATAGAATAGAATAGAATTTTTTATTGGCCAAATGTGATTGGACACACAAGGAATTTGTCTTGATGCATACGCTCTCAGTGTACATAAAAGAGTCATTGGTTTAGCAAAGAATTCATTCCTGTAATAAGAGCAATGCAAGATATCATATCGTATCGTATCGTATCGTATCGTATCGTATCGTATCGTATCGTATCGTATCGTATCGTATCGTATCATATCATCACATCATATCATATCATATCATATCATAGTCTTTGCCTAGGATTGTGCATCCTTTAACTGGCAGAAAGTTTTGCCTTTTCCATGATAACGAATAACAGAGTTGGAAGGGACCTTGGAGGTCTTCTAGTCCAGCCCCTTGCTCGAGCAGGAAACCCTCTACCATTTCAGACAAGTGGCTGTCCAATTTCTTTCTTTTTTTTTTTTTAATTTGATTTATATGCCGCCCTTCTCCGGAGACTCAGGGCGGCTTACAATGTGTTAAGCAATAACCTTCATACTTTTGTATATTTATACAAAGTCAGCTTATTGCCCCCAACAAACTGGGTCCTCAATTGACCTACCTTAGAAAGGATGGAAGGCTGAGTCGACCTTGAGCCTGGCTAGGATTGAACTCAGAGAAATTACAGGCAGCTGGTGTTAATTGCTGCCTTTAGTAGGAGGCATTAGCCCTCTACGCTACACAGGCTCCTTAAAAGAAGAGAAAGATCATACATTTCCAACAACCATTCCATTCTTTTTTAAAAAAAATAAATAAATAAAGATTGTTTTGTTACAAAAATAAAGAAATTAAATTTAAAAAATAGGGAAACAATTGATAGTGAGACAAAGTGGTGCATACATTTAATCAATAAATAACTTTATAGGAGTGGCAGGAAGAGAAAGAAACAGAATGTGAACTCGCAAAGCATCTCTGGCCTGCTCTCAAGTTGCTATAGGCCAGAGGGGATGGGAAACCGAAGAAACAGCACAGCAGCAAAAGACAGATGCACATTCCAGACTTATATCTCTCAAGGCTGTCTCCCAGGTTACCCACAGCGGCCAATGGGGAGTGACCTCTACAACCCACAAAATTACTCCATTGGCGAATGTGATTGATGACACACCCTGGTGGGGGGAGGGGGGAAACAAGGTCATGATTGGGGCGTAAATTACATGGGGTCAGAGCTGGCTTCACTTAGGAACGTGCTGACATGAAGCTCCTAATAAATAACTGGAATTCTTTTGAAGCTTGGCTCGAGGCTCATGATTTGATTACAGCACCCATTGGAACCCCAGCAGCGAAGCAAAGAAATTTGAGGAAGGGGTTCAGAGGAAAAGACAACCAATCAAATTTAAGGTGCCCGACTTAATCTACCTCTCTATACCTTCATTTTCTCTGCAAACTATCCTCATTCCCACAACATCCATACTCCAGTCCACTCATTTCCCTTTGCTGCTCCTGTTCCAGATGTTCACTGCTGCACAAAAACACGATATGTAGGACATACCAGCAAAAACCAGAAACAGCAAGGCTGAAGAAGAAAAGGATGACTCCATAAACGTTGATCATGGATGGAGAATTGATAGGATCTCTCTGTAAGCAGGTGTTCCTAAAAATTACCTAGGCAAGCAACTTTGGCCTGTCATTAAATTGACCACAGTGAAGCTATGAAAAGGGTGTGTTACCATTGATGCTACTTATTGATAAATATTCCCTTTTTCAACCTGGAGAAAGAGGTTAGGAAAATAATGGAAGGAAAGGCACCTTCAGAGGGACGCATTGGCTCAGTGGCGAAGACACTGAGCTTGTCGATCGAAAGGTCAGCAGGTCAGCGGTTCGAATCCCTAGTGCCGCATAACGGGGTGAGCTCCCGTTACTTGTCTCAGCTTCTGCCAACCTAGTTTGAAGGCACGTAAAAAATGCAAGGGGAAAAATAGGGACCACCTTTGGTGGGAAGGTAACAGAATTCCGTGCACCTTTGGCATTGAGTCATGCCAGCCACATGACCACGGAGACATCTTTGGAGAGCGCTGGCTCTTCGGCTTTGAAATGGAGATGAGCACTGCCCCCTAGAGTCGGGAAAAACTAGCATGTGTGTGCGAGGAGAACATCTTCAGGTAAGCTGATCTTTTGAGTGCTGAAGGTGAATGGCTGAAATATCTGAAGCCAAATGCCTATGGAGATTCTCCAATCACCCAGGTCAGGATCGGTTGTACCCCAAAGATGCTTTTCCAAAAGGTGACTAGACTTCCTTTCTTTCTCCATGAAGACGTCTAGCTTCTCATCCAAGAAGCTTCTTCAGTTGTGGGTTGACTGAAGCCATCTGAAGAAGCTTCTTGGATGAGAAGCAAAATGTCTTCAAAGAAAAAGAAAAGGAAGTCCAGTTGCCTGTTGGGAAAGCACCTTTGGGACATCGGCAGAGATGTCAAAGCTTTGGTGACGCTGTCTAACATCTCAGCAGTCTAGTTGTCCTGGTTTGAACTAATGAGAACTTTCAGGCTGTCCTGAAAAGATAGAATAGAATAACAGAGTTGGAAGGGACCTTGGAGGTCTTCTAGTCCAACCCCCTGCTTAGGCAGGAAACCCTACACCACTTCAGACAAATGGTTGTCCAACCTCTTCTTAAAAACTTTCAATGTTGGAGCATTCATAACTTCTGGAGGCGAGTTGTTTCACTGATTAATTGTTCTAACATTCAGGAAATTTCTCCTTAGTTCTAAGTTGCTTCTCTCCTTGATGAGTTTCCATCCATGGCTTCTTGTCCTGCCCTCAGGGGCTTTGGAGAATAGCTTGACTCCCTCTTCTTTGGGGCAACCCCTGAGATATTGGAACTCTGCTATCATGTCTCCCCTAGGGTGAGTAAGCCAGGTTAGAAGCTGCCAAATTGTGGAAGAACTGTGAGAAAACAGGTTCTGTTTAGGTTGGCTTGTACTGATAGAAGAGAATATTTGTAGTTCAAGGTTGAACTGCGAGGTCCTTGGTATTCTCTGAACCTGCTTATTCCCTTGCAAACATTTCATGACCAAATTATGGCACTGATGCTATTATCTAGTTTGGTAAGGAAACGTCTCCAAGAACAGCACCAAGCTCAGAGAGCAACAAGGGACCCTACCAGCGGTGGGATCCTCCCAATTTAACAACTGGTTCGGTGATTGCATGCTTTGCGCACGTCTATGCCTAACACGCATTGCACATGTATGCACAGTTTGAAGAAATCTTCATTTCTGGGTTTCTTTGGAAGAGTAACACAGCTGATTGGCATGGCCATTGGCTCTGCTGCGCGAATCAGCTGAGGAGGTAAAGGTAGGAAAATAGCACGGGCTGATCGTCTGATCGTTGAGGCGGACCAGTTCACTTCCAGCTGATCCTCAGAGCTACCAATTCCCCCAAACCAGTCCAAACCAGTAGAATCCTGCCACTAGGTGATTTGATCTTTGATTTGATTTGATTGAATTTATATACCGCCCTACTCCCGAAGGACTCAGGGCGGTGTACAGCCATAAAATAAAATGTATAAATGCAAAATTTAAAATAGACTAAAACGAAATTAAATAATTTGGCTGAAAAATTTAAAATCCCAATAATTTTAAACAAATTAAAATTCCCATTTAAAAGGGGGAAGAGACTTAGGTCAGGCCTGCTTGATGGAACAAATGAGTCTTGCGTGCGCGACGGAAGATGCACAGGTCCGGGATCCTCCGTATCTCCGGGGGGAGCTCATTCCAGATAGTAGGTGCCCCCACAGAGAAGGCTCTCCCCCTGGGGGCCACCAGCCAACATTGTTTGGCCAACGGCACCCAGAGGAGCCCCTCTCTAAGGGGGCGTATTGGCTGGTGGGAGGCTATTGGTGTAGTAGGCGGTCCCGTAATCCCACCCCACTGTTCAACTCTTAAAGACAAATGTTATCTTCTAAAATTGCCTCTGACGATGCTCTGTTGGCAAACTATTCTTCACTTCGACCTGGAATATGAATTTTAATCATATCCATCTTGGGAACCAACTTGGGGTAGGCATGGATACACCAAGGCATGGAGACACTACAACCAGAAAATTGTGAGTTCCAGTCTTGACTTTAGACGCGAATCCTGGTGGCGAGTGATCTTTAGGCCAGATCTTCTACGTATCTCAGCTCCAGGAAGAAAAGCACCGGCAAAGCCACTCCTGAAATCTTGCCAAGAAAATTGCAGCAACTGCCATGGCCAGCAGCTCAGGCTGACCTCAAGTCTCAACCATGACCTCCCACACCCCAAATCCACTTTAAAGCTTTACTCGCAAGTTTGTAATTTAATAGACGGTGTTAGTTAAACATATATCAGTATCGATGTTTTCAGTGCGCCCGTTTCTGGGAGTTGCTTCCCAGAAGATCGATTCAAGGAAGAGATAAAACCTTTATTAAATGTGTCTCCTCTTGCCTTTCAGGCTAAAGTGGAATTTGCATTTAAAGAGTTTTAAAATCCTGGGTTGGATAAAACCACCATGAGGCTACTCCTTGAAATTTACATGGAAGATTTAAAACAAAAATTAAAAAAAACCAAGGAAATACAAAAGAAAGACATCTAGAGCTTTGGTTTCAATCCAGCCAAAGCTACAGACCATCTCTGGGAAATTAAAAAAAAAAATAAGAATAAGAATTGTGTGGCAACGGACCAAAATATATAAAATTAAGAAATCCCAGGGTGACTTCAAATTCCTGCGATGGGAAGCAGGAAGCAAAGATGATAGGGAACAACTAAAGATGGCTCCAAAAAGCAAACAGCTTGATTTGTTTTTATTTAGCAAGGGCCAGGAGATACACCCATCTTAGGCTACTCCAGCCTTACTACTTATGGAATTCCAGAGGAGAATAATTCCAAGGGAGGTCCCTGCTTTTGTCTTTGGAAGGATGCTGTTTTTTTTTTCTTCTTGAAGGCCAACACTTCCTTGTTTAGTTTCCATCTTCCAGATCCAAAAGGAGCAATTATTTTCATGTTTAACTTATCAGGATTTTCCTGGCAGACTATCCTGGAACCGGCTCAATAGATAGCGGGAATCCATGATAAGACAAGTTGTTGCAGAAAAGCTAAGTAGCAATTATGAAATAATTCCAACCCCTGATGTGTTTAACCACAAGCCCTTTTATAGTGTTGGAAGAAATGTCCATCTGGGTTCAGTTCCAAGTGGGGAGAAAGACACTGGAACGTATGGTGGCTGATTGGAAAGATGGTTTTTAATGGTGGACAGGACCACGTGGTTTTGAGCAAGGGGTGAAATCCAGCAGGTTCTGACAGGTTCTGGAGAACCGGTAGAAGAAATTTTGAGTAGTTCAGAGAACCGGCAAATACCACCTCTGGCTGGCCCCAGAGTAGGGTGGGAATAGGGATTTTGCAGCATCCTTCCCCTGGAGTGGGGTGGGAATGGAGATTTTGCAGGGTCCTCCCCCCTAGAGTGGGGTGGGAATGGAAATTTTGCAATATCCTTCCCCCAGGAGTGGGGTGGAAATGGGGATTTTGCAATATCCTTCCTCAGGAGTGGGGTGGGAATGGGGATTTTGCAGCATCCTTCCCCTGGAGTGAGGTGGGAATAGAGATTTTGCAGGGTCTTTCCCCCTGGAGTGGGATGGGAATGGGGATTTTGCAATATCTTTTCCCCTGGAATGGGTGGAAATGGGGATTTTGCAGCATTCTTCCCCCTGGGGTGAGGTGAGAATGGAGATTTTGCAATATCCTTCCCCCAGGAGTGGGGAGAGAATGGGGATTTTGCAGCATCCTTCCCCTGGAGTGGGATGGAAATGGGGATTTTCCACCGTCCTTCCCCCTGGAGTGAGGTGAGAATGGGGATTTTGCAATATCCTTCCCCCAGGAGTGGGAAAGGAATGGGGATTTTGCAATATCCTTCCCCCAGGAGTGGGGTGGAACTGGGGATTTTGCAGCATCCTTTCCCTGGAGTGGTGTGGGAATGGGGATTTTGCAGTATCCTTCCCCTGCCATGCCCACCAAGCCATGCCCACAGAACCAGTAGGGAAAAATTTTGAATTTCACTCCTGTTTTTGAGATCCTGGGCAAAAAAGGGGCAGAGATGCTGAGAGTACCTGGGTTTCATGCCCTCTTTTGGGCTTTGAATTTGAGCTTCTCTTCTGGTTGGTTGTCAGACTCCCAATGGGGTCATGCAGGGGTCATTTTATAGGTTGTCTTTTGAGTCCCAGGCTTGGTTGACTCTTGCTGGGTGATGATGTAATGAAAGAGGATTTGGGCAATTCCTACAACTGGTCAATGAATGACCAATGTAGGTCAGGATTTGGCAACAGTGGCAACTTTTAAGAACACGTGGCATTCAACTTCCATGTGTGGTTAGCGTGGGAATTTTGGGAGTTGATTTCCATGCCTCTTCAATTAGTTAAGGCTGGGAAACCCTGCTGTGGATGAAACCTAGTCTATTGACAAGTTGCTCTTGCTAAGTTGTTTCAGAGTGAGGCCTACAGTGAATTAACAAATTACCAAACTGGAGAGATTAGGTACATAATACACTGAATCAGAGGATTAGTGTGGTTAAGCTGTGTATCAGGTGCTCGGGAGGAGCAAAGGTAGGCTTATAACATGTATATTCTGCGGTTATAGATTGTATCCGTGATAACAATCCATTGGAGCAACAATATGTTTGTAAGTGTCCTGAGATTTCCTCATGGTTTATGAGGGCCTCTCCTTCTTCAGTGTAGGTGTTAGAATAAAAGATCAGCCAACGTCTCTTGAGTAAACTACTCACTGTGGCAATGGTTGGGTTTGAATAACATCCTAGTTTATGGCTTATTTAGCTACGCCAATTCCCTCAATTTATCCATAACCCTTGCCTTAAGAATATATGCTGTGTTTGTACAACGTCCTCCTGAGTAGTCCTGTTTTTGCAAGTTTTGTTAAGCAAAACTGTTTTGTTTAGCCATCCGCTAAAGAATTTTAGGATATTCCAAGGTTATTTAAAACTAATTGCTGGTAATAACTTTATAATAGTATTATAGTTATGCTTCTTTCTATTTTTTGGGGGAGGCATGATAGACTTACTTTCTTAGTAACTACTACTAAGCGTTTTGGGGGCTCCCACTATTCTAGAACCTGTTTGTGTGATATCCTAAACCACAATGTGGCTAAACCACATCCATACCTGGCATGTTGCACGAACTTAACCCCCCCCCCTTGTCCATCACTCTTGCGAATCTTCAAAAAGGGAGTTAATGGAGTAAGCTGTGGTTACAACACCCCGACCATTTTAGCCGTTGTAGGGAAAATGGGTGCCAGCCAGCAATTGGGAAGAACGACTTTTCTTTCCTTGATTTGTGACCAAAACTTGAATCCAAAATTCCTGCCAGTAAGCGAGACATTTGTTTCGTGAGCTTTGCGCCCGTTTTACCCCAGCTGTTAAGAGAATCCCTGCAGCTGTTAGTCACATGATTTATTCAGAGAACCGGGCTTCCATGTTTGTTTTGCTCATCAGAAGGTTGCAAAAGGAGATTGCATAAATATGAATCAGTTGCCAAGCAACTGAGTTTTAATCATGTGATCTGAGGTGGTATTCAGGTGGTTCGGACTAGTTCAGCTGACCTGCTGATGGGCCGGCCCCCATCCACCCGGGCACAATCCTGTCCTATATTGCTGTGTTTTTGATGCTGCATGCATATATGGATGGCGCGTGCAAATGAATTGCTGTGTTGTTTGAGGTCGCATGCTTGTGCAAATGGCGCATGTCTGCGAATTGCCGTGTTTTGTGATGCCCCAGGCGTGCACAGATGTCATGCACGCATGAAGTATGCGAACATGCGCTCTCATATTTCCGGTGCTGGGCAAACCCGTTGCTACAGTATGTGAATTTCACCTCTGCACATGACCAGGGGATCCTGCAATGGTCATCTGAAAAACAGACGGACATCAAATTTTTTCAGGGATGTTGCAGCTTCGAACCGTCACAAAACTGTTGTAAGTCGAGGACTACATTCAGGGGTGAAATCCAGCAGGTTCTGACAGGTTCTGGAGAACCGGTAGCGGAAATCTTGAGTCGTTTGGAGTACCGGCAAATACCACCTCTGGCTGGCCCCAGAGTGGGGAGGGAATGGGGATTTTGCAGTACCCTTCCCCTGGAGTGGTGTGGGAATGGAGATTTTGCAATATCCTTCCACCAGGAGTGGGGAGGGAATGGGGATTTTGCAGTACCCTTCCCCTGGAGTCGGGTGGAAATGGAGATTTTGCAGTAATCCCTTCCATGTCCACCAAGCCACGCCCACAGAACCAGTAGTAAAAATATTTGGATTTCACCACCGACTACATTATGTAGATGGGTTGCCAAAACTGGACTCCAAATATTCACAAAATCTTTAATGGCAAGGAGAGGGAGGAATTTGAGAGTGAGTTTTTCCCCTTATCTAGTGTTCAGTTGGATTTTTGCAGTCCTAGCATTTTGGAGTAAGAAACTTCTTAGGTGTTGAGAAAAATGAAATAGAAGCAATTTTTTACGTGTCTCATATTTTGGCTGAAGCTTTCAGATATTTCTTTTGGGGAACAGATTGTCAGTCACTCTGTATTGCATCTATCTTTGCTAATAGAGCTTGCCCTTAAAGTTATTTTACAACTTTATAGCAGTCAGAAAGCCATTCTAAGAGCATACAGTAGTGGCCAAAATTGTGGGAACCTTTTGGGAAAAGTGTATTTTCTAAAACTAGCTAATAACACCCCTTCTTCTTCTTCTTCTTCTTCTTCTTCTTCTTCTTCTTCTTCTTCTTCTTCTTCTTCTTCTTCTTCTTCTTCCTCTTCCTCTTCCTCTTCCTCTTCCTCTTCCTCTTCCTCTTCCTCTTCCTCTTCCTCTTCCTCTTCTACAGTAGAGTGTGGAAGCGGTCTCCTTTATTAGACATGTTTCTGTTTATATAGTGCATTGTTTGGCTGGATGATGATTTTGTTTACTTGCGTTGCATTCTGTATTTTTTATAACATTTTTTTTAAAAAAAAACAATGTTACTTCCTTTCTCTTGGAAGCCTCTTGGAGCCATGCATTGTTCAGCTCCGTTTCCAAATGCAACTGAATTTGGAAATCTTTTTGTCTCTATCTTTCTCTCTATCTCTCTCTGTTTATGTCTGCCTCTGTTTCTTTCTATCTTTCTGTCTCTGTCTTCTTTGTGTCTCTATCTCTACCTTTCTGATTGTCACTCTCTCTATCTGTCTGTCTGTCTCTATCTCTGTTTCTCTTTGTTCTCTCTGTCCCTATCTCTCTATCTTCCCATCTCTGTCTCTCCCTCTTTCCCTCTGTCTCTATCTTTTCATCTCTGTCTATCTCTGTCTATCTCTATCTCTTTCTGTCTCTGTCTCTGTCTTTCTTTCTCTCTGTTTATGTCTGTCTCTCTGTTTCTCTCTATCTTTTTCTGTCTTCTTTGTGTCTCTGTCTCTATCTCTATCTTTCTGATTCTCTCTCTCTCTCTCTGTCTCTCTCTCTCTCTGTTTCTCTTTGTTCTCTCTGTCCCTATCTCTCTATCCTCCCATCTCTGTCTCTTCCTCTTTCCCTCTTCTCTCTCTATCTTTTTGTCCCTATCTTTCTCTCTCTGTCTCTCTCTGTTTCTCTCTGTGTCTCTTTCTCACTCCCCCTGTCTCTCTCTCTCTCTCTCTCTCTCTCTCTCTCTCTCTCTCTCTCTCTCTCTCTCTCTCTCTCTCTCTCTCTCTCTCTCAAAATCCTGGCTAAAATCCCAGCTCAAAATCCTCTAAAATCCTAACAAAACACTTTGTAAGGTCTTTTAAAATTTTGACTAAAATCCTAACCAACACTTTAAAAGTTTTTTTTTTGGCAACATTTCGACAAACTCTCTAACTTGTCATCACCGGGCCCCTACTTTTAGTTTAGAAGCTGTGGGTAACTGATCTAACCTCTTTGGGGTTTGATTGTAGTTTATTTCCAAGCGTTCTGAGTCCTTCACGAGTTCAAGAGGACTTTTCACTGCTTGTACTCCAAAGATGGTCTTGCTCTCCTCATTCCCTCAAGCTCCTTACTCTCGGAGATGAAAGGAAGGTTGAATTCGACTTAGGATCCTGCTTCATCATCTTTTTAAAAAAATTACAAAAATACAAAAGAAAAAACAGGAGTAGGAAAATAAGGGAGGGAGAAGAGAAGGGAAAAGTGTAAAGAAAAGCACACAGTCCAGAATTGGTTTCCAAATAGAAACTAAAATCTATGGAGATTCTCAGTCATCCAAGTAATGATTGTCCCAAAGGTGTTTTTTTTTCAAGAGGCAACGGGACTTTCTTGTTTTTCTTTGAAGACATTTCACTTCTCATCCAAGAAGCTTCTTCAGCTCTGACTGGATGGTGGGGAACGGAAGGACTTATGCTCCTTGCAATCTTTTGCAACAACGAGAGCCAGTCGTTGAAACCACTTGGAAGTTTATCTGTGTTCTCAGAGTCGACTCGATGACTCTCTAAAAGGATGCAAATAACCAGCAAGGCATATAAATCCTTCCATTCCCCCACCATCCAGTCAGAGTTGAAGAAGCTTTCTTGGATGAGAAGCAAAACATCTTCAAAGAAAAACCAGGAAATCCAGTTGGCCTCTTGGAAAAAAAGCACCTTTGGGAGAACGATGACCTGGATGACTGAAAAATTTCAGAGATAAGTCTGTAGTCTTGTTTCTACTTCTGGACTTTATGCTTGAGGTGGCGGAAAAAATGAAACTTTGATTTTTTTTTACCCATTAGATAGGTTTATTGTGATAGAGATGGCTAGTTTAGAATGGATCCCACTTCAAAATTGCATTCTGTTTTCGCTGGTCAACATTAGGATTAATTTTTCAAGCACTGAATGTTTCTGTTTGTCTTTCTGTCAAGTGGCTCCTGAATGATTTGATGGAGGATCTTCTTTCAGTAATTAAAGACTTCAATTCCCTATTTGTTTGTTTTTCAACATTCAGCTGAGCACGGGGCTCATTCTCTGCCAAATACGCCAAGAGAAAGAATGGACTTCTACAGGAAGTCCTCGACTTAATAACAGTTCATTGAGTGACGGTTTGAAGTTACAATGGCACTTTTCCCACGGATTTCCCACAGTTATGACCCATTCCCAATCCTATGAAATTGTAGCATTCCCAATGCTACAAAATTAAAATTGTAGCATTCCCAATGCTACAAAATTCAGACGCTTGGTGCGTATAGAGGTAGTCCTTGACGTACGACCACGATTGAGTCCTAACATGTGTGCTGCTGAGTGAGACACTTGTTAAGTGAGTTTTGCCTTGTTTTATGACTTCTTTGGCCGCCGTTGTTAAGGGAATCACCGCAGTGGTTAAATGAGTAAGATGGTTGTTAAATGAATCTGGTTTCCTCATGGACTTTGCTAGTCAGAAGGTCTCTCACACACACACACCCCGGGACACTAAAACCGTCATAAATGTGAGTGAGTTGTAAAGCATCGGAATATAACTCACATTATTTATTTATTAGTTCGATTTATATGCCGCTCTTCTCCGGAGACTCAGGGCATCTTACAATGCGTTAAGCAATAGCCTTCATACTTTTGTATATTTTTATACAAAGTCAACTTATTGCCCCCACAAACTGGGTCCTCAATTTACCCACCTTAGAAAGGATGGAAGGCTGAGTCAACCTCGAGCCTGGGGAGATTTGAACTTACAGTAATTGCAGACAGCTGGTGTTAATCACAATGCTTGTAGTCTGCTGAGCTATCCAGGTTCTCACGTGGTGATGATTTATCTAGAACAGAAGGTTTGGCTGATCACCTCAGGCATCTGAGTGCGAAAACTGCACCCATTGAATGTTTATCTCAACCTTCTGTGCCCAGAAGATTAAGTTTTCCTTGCTAAGGAGTAAACACTGTGTTGTGTAAGGTGCATCATTCAGGTTCCACGCACTGTGATAACAAAACGTGCTTGGAAAGAAGCTGAGTAATTGCCAAGCCGCAGAGGGAGAGAGAGAACAGTACTAATATAGAATAACAGAGTTGGAAGGGACCTTGGAGGTCCTCTAGTCCAACCCCCTTGGTCAGGCAGGAAACCTTATACCATTTCAGACAAATGGTATCCAATCTTTTCTTTAAAACTTCCAGTGTTGGTGCATTCACAACTTCTGGAGGCAAGTTGTCTCACTGATTAATTGTTCTAACTGTCAGGAAATTTCTCCTTAGTTCTAAGTTGCTTCTCTCCTTGATGAGTTTCCACCCGTTGCTTCTCGTCCTGCCCTCAGGTGCTTTGGAGAATAGCTTGACTCCCTCTTCTTTGGAGCAGCCCCTGAGATATTGGAAGACTGCTATCATGTCACCCCCAGTCCTTCTCTTCATCCAACTAGACATACTCAGTTCCTGCAACCGTTCTTCATATGTTTTAGTCCTCTAATCCTCTTTGTTGCTCTTCTCTGCATTCTTTCTAGAGTCTCAACATCTTTTTTATAGCGTTGTGACCAAAACTGGATGTAGTATTCCAGGTGTGCTCTTACTAAGGCTTTATAGAGTGGTATTCGTACCTCCCTTGATCTTGATTGTATCCCTCTGTTAATGCAATTTAGGATGGCATTGGCTTTTTTGACTGCTGTTGCACACGCCTAGCTCATATTTAATTGGTTGTCTACTAAGACTCCAAGATCCGTCTCACAGTTACTGCTATTCAGCCTGATTTCACTCACTTTATATGTGTACTTTTGCCTAAGTGTAAGACTTTTCTCGACGTTTGAATTTCAGTTTTATTCCCTGTTCTCTGGAACAAGCAGAAAATAGTAAACCATACTTTGGGAAACCAAATGGCCCGATTTATACACTTCTTTCTGGGATCTGATATCAAATGGCTCCACGTGATTGCAGAACGAATTTGTCCATTATGCAACACATGGCTGATGCCTTAACCATGTTATTATGGGTTATACAAGGAAGCATAATTAAAGTCAGTGATACTGAGCCAGACCACAGAAAATAGGAAAAATAAATCTTGGCGCAGCTCTAGGTGCATATGAAATTCAGTTGGAACTATCCGGATCGTGTGATCCGGTAGTGCCGCTGGAGGGAGGTTCTACCCACTCACCCGGATGTCATCCCATCCCATTGTTGACCCTCTGCACATGCACAGAAGCCTCTGTGCATGCGTGGAGGAGGCGTGCGTGAGCACATTTGCAAACCAGTAGCGAAGGTCAGTGAATTTCACCCCTGACACATCCGCTTATGAAATAAGATTTCCTTTTAGCCGAGATTTAAATTTTCTCATACCTTCCCAAAGGCTGCTCAACTGGTATAGTCAATTGCTATATAATTTTCGGATTTATAAAAACAATCGGACAGCCTTGAGTTGGCACCCGGGCGGTTGCGAATGAAGACTCTCTGCCCCAGAGGCAAAATCAATAATCTCAATCCGTGTTTTGGATAAGGTTGCCAAATATTTGTGTGCAAGGATTTTGTGCAATTCTGACCACCTTTGTTTTAATACCAACTTTGTCAGCGCAAGGCTGCTCTTATTCTTCTTTCACATCCAAGGAGATTGGGGGGCGTGCGGGAAGATATTTCAATGGTTTACAATTCTCCCGTTTTGCTAGTCTCGCTGGACTCAGGTGGATGTTTGAAGCTGTTACCTTTGGTGCTCTTGTACTAGAAAGAGATGCAGAAAAAAAGATGCATGCTAAAAAAGTTTTTTAAAAAGGCTCCCAAGCTCGCATGTCACAGCTGATCCCCTCCAATAGCTGTTCTACTTATCTTCCGGAGCCTATACCCGTGATGGCAAACCTATGGCACGGGTGCCACAGGGGGCACGCGGAGCCATATCGGTGGGCACACGAGCTCAGCTCCGACATGCATGTGTGCACCAGCCAGCTGATTTTCGGGCCTTCTGGGCCCACCAGAAGTCAGGAAACACACTGTTTCTAGCCTCCGGAGGGCCTCTGGGGGAGGTGGGGAAGGCTGTTTTTGCCCTCCCCAGGCTCCTAGAAAGGCTCTGGAGCCTGGGGAGAGCAAAAAACAGGCCTACCGAGCCTACCAGGCCCATCACGTGCCAAAAGTGGGGGGGGAGCACGGTGGGTGGGGCGCATAGAATTATGGATGTGGGCACGCATGCATGTGACCCCAGCGTGCTCTCCCCACTTTGGGCACGCGATGGCAAAAAGGTTAGCCATCACTGTCCTATACCATTTTGGACAAATCCAGTCTCTGTTTTGAAAGCCTCCAGCTTCCGAAGGCAACTCATTCCACCATTGTTCTTCACTGTCAGGAAATTTCTCCTTAGTTCTAGGTTGTTTCTCTCCTTGTTTAATTTCACTCTCCTTGTTTAATTTCACTCAGGGGGAAAGCTTTCTCTGTGGCAGCACCAGCCCTCTGGAACGATTTGCCCCCGGAGATCTGTACGATACCTGATCTCCGGGCTTTTCGCCGTGCCCTAAAAACTTTTTTATTTTGTCAAGCTGGGCTGGCGTAAACCCCCCCCCCCTCTTTTTAAGTCTAAAGTTTTATGGGTTTTAAATTTTAATTGTCTATTGGTTTTTTAAATTTGTTGGGCCAAAATTATTTAATTTTTTTATTAATATTTTAAATTTTGTATTGGAGTGCTTTTATTCTTGGCTGTACACCGCCCTGAGTCCATTAGGAGAAGGGCGGTATATAAATTTAATTAATAATAATAATAATTATTATTATTATAAACTCAAGATCTTGTGGGACTTTAGGATTCAGACTGACAGGCACTTGGTCCACAACACACCTGACATAATGGTAGTTGAAAAGAAAAAAGTATGGTTCATTGACATTGCAATATCTGGTGATGCACGGATTGAAGATAAGCAGCAAGAAAAAATCACAAAGTACCGGGACTTGCAAATCGAAGTTGAGCGACTATGGAAAAAGAAATCATGTGTTGTTCCGATTGTAATTGGAGCCCTTGGAGCAATACCCAAAGGGCTACCCCGCTATTTAGAAATTCTAAATTTACCGGACTTGAACATTTTGACTCAACAAAAAACCACCTTACTCGGAACAGCTTACATCCTCCGACGATACCTTAACAGTTCCTAGGTCCTTGGTTAGGACTCGAGCTGCTGAGCTATTAACCAGCCTCAAAGACTGTGAATCTCACTACAGATTAAATAATAATAATAATAATAATAATAATAATAATAATAATAATAATAATAATAATAATAATAATAATAATTTGTTTCTTGCTTTGCCTTGGAAAATGGCTTGACCCTCCCTCCTAGGCAGAGAACTGAATCAGGTTGAGTCTTTAAGGGTGTTGATCAGGGCTTCTGGGCACGAAATCAGCCGCTTCAAACAGGACTCCATCTGATGTTCAGGGAACCATCGCGATATGTTTCTTGAATGAACTCCGCAAGACTAATTCGAATTGGAACGGCAGGCTAAGAAATCAATCAGGCAACTTTCTGTGATCCAAAATGTAAAAGCCGGCACTCTGATCTTGAAACGTGGATATGCAACCCTCTTGGAAGTCTGCAGACATCTGTTTTGCTAATGCTTTGTGCAACTTGGTCTGTTCACAACTTCGATAAATAAATTTTGTTTATGGCGAAACCCCTCTGCAAGCCTTTTATCGTTTGAGCTGACTGTCCCCTCTGAAGAAAATGAAGAGTAGCCTTACCTCCCTTGCCAAAATGAAAGAAAATACTTTAGCGGTGAAATGTATCCTCTATGAAACTAGAAGCATGTACAAATATAAATCAATTTTTTTTTTTTAAAAAAAAAGATTGTGCATTGTGAGAAGAAACAAGTGTCAAGGCATAATGTTAACACGTTAAAAAAAATGATTAAGGGATTTTGTCTAAAGGTCTATGAGGCAACAGGAAAATATTTGCCATTTTGTGCTTTCTCTCTTGGCTAATTTCTGCCAACAATCAGCGTTTGTAGAAATCCTTCCTTGAATGAATCTGTCAAATTATAGAAGAATTGTGTAGGTGGAGAGCAGAGGTGGGTTGCAACAGGTTCTGATCAATTCTGGAGAACCAGTAGCGGAAATTTTGAGTAGTTCGGAGAACCGGTAGTAAAAATTCTGACTGGCCCCGCCTCCATCTATTCTCTGCCTCACAAATCTCAGCTGATTGGGAGGGAATGGGGATTTTGTAATAACCTTCCCCTGGAGTGGGGTGGGAATGGAGATTTTACAGTATCCTTCCCCTGCCACGCCCACCAAGCCACGCCCACCAAGCCATGCCACGCCCATCAAGCCACGCTCACAAAACCGGTAGTAAAAAATTTTGAAACCCACCACTGGTGAGGAGAGAGATTGTGCAAATATTGATAAAAATGTGCAAAAAATGAACTATCAAAACAGCTGCACAAGTTGATGGAGTTAGCAGAGATGGTTAAACTGACGGCTTTGATTACAGAAAAGAATACAAGTAATTTTGTTTTTCACTTGGAAACCACATCTGCACTTTGTGCCTGAGGAGGGGGAAGAAATGAAATTTTGATTTTGCTGATCGGATAGGTTTGTTGCCACAGAAATGGCTAGCATATATTTTTACAGTATGTAAAAGTAAAATTTGAGGTTGTGTGTTATTCCTTATTCTACGCAGCAAAAGGAGTTGGAAGTCAATGCTTTTCTTTTTCTTTCTCCCTTTATTCTACATCTTTTCCTCTTCCCCTTTTCCTCCATTCTCTTCCCATTATTTTCATTTTCCTTTGTATTCTCATATTTTATAGTTTGATAAACGTCATGTGGCCGGCATGATTCAACGCCAAAGGCACACAGAATGCTGTTACCTTCCCACTAAAGGTGGTCCCGATTTTTCTACTTGCATTATTTACCTGCTTTCGAACTGCTAGGTTGGCAGAAGCTGGGACAAGTCACGGGAGCTCACCCCGTTACGCGGCGCTAGGGATTCGAACCGCTGAACTGCCGACCTTTCGATCGACAAGCTCATCATCTTAGCCACTGAGCCACCACATCCCGCTAGGTAAGTTTAGTCTAATGAAAAGAAGGACTAAGGGGAGACATGATAGCAATCTTCCAATATCTCAGGGGTTGCCACAAAGAAGAGGGAGTCAAGCTATTCTCCAAAGAACCTGAGGGCAAGACAAAGAAGCAATTGATGAAAGGATGGAAACTTTATCAGGTCCGCCTGATTGCCCAGTTGCGTCCCTTTCTGGATCGGGGCGCCCTACGCACAGTCATTCACACTCTCGTCACTTCCCATTTGGACTACTGTAATGCTCTCTACATGGGGCTCCCCTTGAAGAGCACCCGGAGACTTCAGCTGGTCCAGAATGCGGCCGCGCGAGTGGTTATGGGAGCGACTCGTCGCTCCCGGGTAACTCCCCTCTTGCGCGAGCTGCACTGGCTTCCGGTGGTCTTCCGGGTGCATTTCAAGGTGTTAGTTACCATCTTCAAAGCGCTCCATGGCTTAGGACCGGGATATTTACAGGACCGCCTTCTGCCAATGAATATCTCCCACCGCCCGATACGCTCTCACAGAGAGGGCCTCCTCAGAGTGCCATCTGTCAGACAATGCCGACGGGCGGCCCCCAGGGGGAGAGCATTCTCTGTGGGAGCCCCAGCCCTATGGAACAAACTACCCCCGGATATAAGAAAGATTCCTGACCTCCGTGCCTTCCGACGAGCCCTGAAGACCCTACTATTTCATCAAGCCGGTCTGACTTAAATTTGTGTTAATTTTAATAGGGGTTTTAGTAGGGGTTTTAAATTTTACGGCCAAATAGTTTAATTATTTTATTAGTTTTAATTTTTATACGTGATTGTTTTAATATGGCTGTAAACCGCCCTGAGTCCCCTCGGGGAGAAGGGCGGTATATAAATGCAATAAAACTCTAAACTCTAAATCAAGGAGAGAAGCAATTTAGAACTAAGGAGAAATTTCCTGAAAGTGAGAACAATCAACAAGTGGAATGGCTTGCTTTCAGACATTGTGGGTGGTCCATCATGGGAAGCTCTCAAGAAGACACTCGATAGTCATACTCAAGCAGGGGCTTGGCTTAGATGACCTTCAACTTTCCTTCCAACTCTGCTATTCTTCATTCTACGTTCGGTCATCATCTACAAAAACAAACTTCCATGACCTTTTCCAAATGTTTGTTCATCAGTCCCAAAAGGAAGATCTCCGGATGGATAACTAACATTTAAAGGAAGGGGAGGAGGAGGAGGAGAAGAGAAAAAAAAACAATTCCAGATGTTACAATTGATCATGATTAATTGGATGTTTGTGCAAACCCCCCCCCCCCCAAAAAACCTCAAGGTGATTATTGGCTGAACCGTTCCTTTATTTCATGTTTTTGGCCCGAAGAATGGAATGAAACCAGGAGAATCAAGCTAATGGCCAACCTGGATCGCAAACCATGCATGCTGCTATTCTCCAACAAATGAGAAATTTCAAATTTGGCCTGGCTTTCTTCAACTGCGTACATATTTCAGCGATGTTGGCCCTTTTCGAATTGCAAACTGACCCGCAAAATAGATTTGCAAGCATGGAACTTGTGAAGTTGATTGTGTAACACCTTTCAAGGTAGTAAATATCGGGGTTGAAGCTACAAAAGACACCTGCTTTCTTGCCTTTAGGGAAAATGGGAAGCAGAGTTAGGGAAGTAGAAAGTCTGTGGAAATTCCCAGCCATCCATGGTTATCCCAAAGGTCCTTTTTCAGGAGGCAACTGGACTTTCTTGTTGTTGTTGGTTTTTTTTTTTGAAGATGTTTTGCTTCTCATCCAAGAAGCTTCTTTAGCTCTGACTGGATGGTGGGGAATTTAAGGATTTCACAGACTCCATCCCCAACAGCCTCAACCTGTCTTCGGCAGTGAAGGGACCCAGGCCAGAAAACATCCTGCAGCTAAGAAGGTTCCATACCCATGTGCACTAAAGGGCCTGGTGGCTCAGCAGACTAAAAGCATTGTGATTAACACCAGCTGTCTGCAATTACTGTAAGTTCGAATCTCCCCAGGCTCAAGGTTGACTCAGCCTTCCATCCTTTCTAAAGTAGGTAAAATGAGGACCCAGTTTGTGGGGGCAATAAGCTGACTTTGTATAAATATACAAAAGTATGAAGGCTATTGCTTAATGCATTGTAAGCCGCCCTGAGTCTCCGGAGAAGGACAGCATATAAATCAATTTTTTTAGAAGATGACCCTGAGGACAGAGATAAACCTCCATGTGGCCTCAACAACCTCAAATGACCAGCTGTCCGCAAGGGATATAAATCCTTCCGTTCCCCCACCATCAAGTCAGAAATGAAGAAGCTTCTTAGATGAGGTACAAAACATCTTCAAAGCAAAACAAGGAAGTTATTTTCATCAAATTTGCAGTTGACACCAAGCTGGCAGGAATAGCGAACATTCCAGAAAATAGGCTTAAGATAAAGAAGGATCTTGACAGACTGAAGATTGGTGCTATCTTACAAAATGAAATTCAATGGTGGAAAAAAATAAGGTTCTACATTTAGGCAAGAAAACCAAAATGCACAGGTACTGTATATGTGGTACCTTGCTTAATAGTAGTAACTCTGAGTGGGATCTTGGAGTCCTAGTGGAAACCACTTAAATAGGAGCCAGCCGTGTGCAGCAGCTGCCAAAAAAGCCAACAAATTCTAGGCTGCATCAATAGAGGGATAGAATCAAGATCACGTGAAGTGCTAATAGTGTTTTATAATGCCTTGGTAAGGCCACACTTGGAATACGGCATTCAGTTTTGGTCGATGTAAAAAAGATGTGGAGACTCTAGAAAGAGTGCAGAGAAGAGCAACAAAGAGGATTGGAGGCTAAAACATATGAAGAACAGTTGCAGGAACTGGGTATGTCTAGTTTAATGAAAAGAAGGACTAGGGGAGACATGATAGCAGTCTTCCAATATCTCAGGGGCTGCCACAGAGAAGAGGGAGTCAAGCAACTCTCCAAAGCACCTGAGGGTAGGACAAGAAGCAATGGGTGGAAACTAATCAAGGAGAGAAGCAATTTAGAACTGAGGAGAAATTTCCTGACAATGAGAACAATTAATCAGTGGAACAACTTGCGTCCAGAAGTTGTGAATGCTCCAACACTGGAAGTTTTTAAAAAAAGATTAGATAACCATTTGTCTGAAGTGGTGTAGGGATTCCTGCCTAAGCAGGGGGTTGGACTAGAAGACCTCCAAGGTCCCTTCCAACTCTTCTCTTCTCTTCTCTTCTCTTCTCTTCTCTTCCCTTCCCTTCCCTTCCCTTCCCTTCCCTTCCCTTCCCTTCCCTTCCCTTCCCTTCCCTTCCCTTCCCTTCCCTTCCATATTTTCTATTCCAGTTGCCTCCTGAAAAAGCACCTTTGGGATTTAGGAAAGCGGTGATGATTTGAAAGATAGGGGTCAAAGAGGCTATCTAGATTAAGAGTAAATAAACCTCTTTCAACAGAAGGGGGGGGGGATTCGACCCCACCCAGCTCCTGTTTTTTTGACACAGTCCTTTCAGCATTTCTGAGAATGTCCCACACCCATCTGCACGCTGATTTAGATGACTCTGAGGGCACAGATAAACCTCCAAGTGGCCTCAATGATTCTCAGAAAGAATGCTAACCTCCAGATGAATTCAAGGAATATAAATGCTTCCAGACCCCACCCTGCAATCAGGACTAAAGAAGCTTCTTGGATGAGAAATGAAGCATCTTCGAGGAAAAAACAAAGCCCAATTGCAATGCAACTCAATCCTTTAAAAAATATGCCTTGGATGTAAGAAGTTGTACATAACCATTGAGCGGTGGCTCAATGGTTAAAACGCTGAGCTTGCCGATCGAAAGGTCGGCAGTTCAGCGGTTCGAATCCTGAGTGCTGCGTAACGGGGTGAGCTGTGACTTGTCCCAGCTTCTGCCAACCTAGCAGTTCGAAAGCAGGTAAAAAATGCAAGTAGAAAAATAGGGACCACCTTTGGTGGGAAGGGAACAGCGCTCCGTGCGCCTTTGGCGTTGAGTCCTGCCAGCCACATGACCATGGAGACGTCTTCAGACAGCGCTGGCTCTCCAGCTTTGAAACGGAGATGAGCAGCGCCCTCTAGAGTCAGGAACGATTAGCACATATGTGCGAGGGGAATCTTTACCTTTACATAAACTTCTTCGTATGCCGAAGTATTGTTTTTTTTTTTTTACCCCTGGGAATCTGGAGTTCTGAAAAGCCGGACAGCACAGTTTACGGCCCCAGTAAATAGTTATCTGTGGCTTTATATGCATAGTGCTGAATTTTCTGCTTCAACTGAATTTTTAAAGGCAGGAAAAGTTTGTGAGAATTCAACATTCCGAGATTCTCAGTCATCCAGGTCATGGTTGTCCCAAAGGTGCTTTTTCAAGAGGCAACTGAACTTTCTGATTTTTTTTCTTTCAAATATATTTTGCTTCTCCTCCAAGAAGCTTCTTCAACTCTGACCAGATGGTGGGGAAGGGAAGGATTGATACTCCTTGAAGACAGCTGGTCATTTGCATCCTTTTAGAGGGTCGTTGAGGCCACTTGGAGGTTTATCTGTGTCTTCAGGGCCACCTGAGTGATGCAAATGGTTCCTGTAGTCTGCAATTTTTCCCTCTGGGAATCTATTCCTACTTCCACCCCGTTCAAGGGGTGTTCATCCCAAATTGTATAGCTAAAAAGTCTGTAGACATTCTCAGTCATCCCAAAGGTGCTTTTTTAAGGAGGCAACTGGACTTTCTGGGGATTTCTTTGAAGATGTTTCACTTCTCATTCAAGAAGCTTCTTCTGCTCTGGAGTTGAAGCTGAACTGGTAGCTTTTATTTCTACCGGTTTACCCGAACTGGTCCTAACTGGTAGCATTTCACCCCCTGCTTACAGTGCATACTGGTATTTTCAGGTGAACAAGAAGGTCTTGTGTTAACCAAACTGCCTGGTTGTTTCTGGTTGTAAAAAGCCAGAGGCAGCTTGTCCCAAAATTATTTTCTTTCTTTCTTTCTTTTTTTTAAAATTTGATTTATATGCCGCCCTTCTCCGGAGACTCAGGGTGGCTTACAACGCGTTAAGCAATAGCCTTCCTACTTTTGTATATTTATACAAAGTCAGCTTATTTCCCCCACAAACTGGGTCCTCAATTGACCTACCTTAGAAAGGATGGAAGGCTGAGTCGACCTTGAGCCTGGTGAGATTCGAACTTACAGTAATTGCAGACAGCTGGAGTTAAATTACAATGCATTAGTCTGCTGAGCTATCCAGGCTCTTCTTGTATTCCTTTCTTACCTTTTGGGCTGTAACACTAAAGGTAAGACCTGTCAACTTTTTAGTGGGCTGTAAAACTGATGCGGGTTGCCGGGTGTAACAGCTGTCAGTAGAATTATTGTTGAGTTGATGCATCCATCTTTAACAACTGCTGTACAAAAAGACAATTAATTCAAAAGGGAAAAATATAGAAGGAAGAAAAAGTGGACAAGGGGCAAAAACAGATACATTCCAAGACCAAGAAATATTTTATAATCTATTTAATACTGGGACAAAGTCTGCACTTTATTTCTTTGTGTTAAGGCGGTAAGTGGTACTTGACATTTTTCGATGCAATAACTCATTGGCATGATTGTACTTAATGCTTTGTAACGGGAGAGAAAACACACACTGTGGTCACTTAAGGCTACTTTTAACCTGATTAAAGTAGGTGCTTTTTTCAGAAGATAATTGAGCTTTCTTGGGGATTTTCCCCTCCTTTGAAGATGTTTTGCTTCTCATCCAAGAAGCTTCTTCAGTTCTGACTGAATGGTGGGGAAATGGAAGGTTAAGTTCTGGTAGGATGGGGAGGAATGGAAGGATAATATTTCTTTGCAGTCCTCTGGTCGTTAGCACTCTCTCTGAGAGCCCTAGAGGTCACTTGGGGGTTTATCTGTATCCTCTCAGAGAGAGTGTTAACGATCAGAGGACTGCATGAAATAGAAATCCTTCCATTTTCCATCGTTCAGTCAGAAGTTTCTTGGATGAGAAGCGAAGTGTCTTCTAAGAAAAAAAACAAAAATGAAGTCCAGTTGCCTTTTGAAAAAAGCACCTTTGAGACAATCATGTCCTGGATGACTGAGAAGCTCCATAGACATCCTGACTGGGGGCAGTGGAGAATGAAATACTTCTGAAAAAAATATATATTCACAGACTAAAGCTGGATCATGTTCTTCATCAAAATATCCCTTCTGAACGACGCTATCAGGGTTCCAAGTAACACACCCAATGCAATCAAAACTCCGAGGCCAAGGTGCTCCTCAAATTTATTTGGCATGTCCTATTGGCACAATTTTATTTTTGGCTATCTCCACTCACCCCTCCCATTCCCACAGCTCCCATCAGCCTTGCTGTGGCAGCCCTGAAATGGCTTCGGTGTTGACACTTGGCCAATAAAACTTTGGTGGGACGTCTTGGACAGGCTGAAAGTACTTGATGATTCCAATCCAGATGTTTGAGGGACTAACTCAAGTAGGACCAGGGGTGGGGCTGCTGAGGGTTTACAGGGGTCCGGGAGAACCTCTACCTAAGATTCTGTGCAGTTCAGAGAACCCCCAAATCCAACTCCTGGTTGGCCCAGCCTTGCCATGCCCCACCCACCCTGCCCCGTCCCTCCTACACAGCCCAATGGATGCAGGTAAATGCAGGGTATGCAGAGACGCTTGGGGACCGCAAAAAATGGGCCTAGCAGGGCCTCTAGAGGCTGGGGAGGCCGTTTTCACCCTCTTGGAGGCTCAAGAAAGACCTTGGGAGCCCGGGGAGGGCAAAAATACCCCCCTGCCATGGTGCTAGTGGAGGCTAAACTAGACCATGCCCACCATGGCCACACCCAGCCAGCAACCGGGCAGAAAACCCCTTGCTAAAGTTTTTGAAGCCCCTCCTGAGTAGGACCCTACTCCCCACAAGCTGAAGATCTAAGCAGGAGTATATTGGTCTCATGGGCCCTGCTCCCCATTTGCCTATCTGGGAAAGCTGTTGCTTAATTTTGGTTCTATTGAAGGGAGGAGGAAATTATCTTCCTTATTTCTGGTTGAGAAATCAGGGTAAGTTCAATACTTCCTCCAGCTGCTTCTCTCTCTACCCCACCCTATCCCGTTACCTGGAGCTTTTTGGCATGTGTACAGAATGATAGGTAATAATGGTCTTTTATAGCCACCCCACTTATAGCTTGGCTTGAAATATGAGATTTCCACAGAGTAAATTGACCGCAACTTGAATTATGGCCCCAGACCAAGTAGCTTTCTTGGTGGAGTGAAATCAATACGAGTAACGCTGTTCAGTTTGGGTTATTTGTGATAACTCTAATGAAGTGTTTACATACACTGGAGCCCTACTGTAAATACACATCAGAGAAGTTTATATGTGGATAATTGAGATGTAATCATCTCCATTAAACATTCTTCCAGATGGGGAGAGCTACTCTGCTGTACCTCTTCTCCTTACTTAAACCATGTTTGATAACTTTGGCCTGGAAAGCCCTATTGTGGTAGCTGAAGGGCTCTCTGAAAATAGCAAGAAACTCATAAAGGTGCTAAAACAAATAGCAATAGCACTTGATATACCACTTCACAGTGCTTTTACAGTCCTCTCTAAGTGGTTTACAGAGTCAGCCTCTTGCCCCCAACAATCTGGGTTCTCAATTTACTGATGTCGGAAGGATGGAAAGCTGAGTCAACCTTGAGCTGGTCAGGATCGAACTGGTGGCAGTGGAATGCAGAGTTAGCCTGCAATCCTGCATTCTAACCACTATACCACTGGAAAGAAGAATGAGAAAGGGAATAAGGGAGGGAGGGAGGGAGGGAGGGAGGGAGGGAGGCAGAGAGAGAAAGAGAGAGAGGAGAAAGAGAGAAAGAGGAAGAGAGAAAAGAAAGAGGGAGAAAGAGAGAGAGCGAGCAAGACAGACCATGAGATAGAGAGAGAGAGAAAGAGAAAGAGAAAGAGAGGGAAGGAGGGATAAAGAGAGGGAAGGAGGGAAGGAGGGAGGGAGGGAGAGAAGGAGGAATAGCAATCGCACATTGTTCTACAGCCCTCTCTAAATGGTTTATAGAGTCAACATACTGCCTCCAATAATCTGGGTCCACACTTTACTGACCTCAAAAGGATGGAAGGCTGAGGGAGAGAGGGAGAGAGAGGGGGGGGAGAGAGAGAAAGAAAGAGAAAGAAAGAGAAAAAGAGAGAAAGAAAAAGAGTGAGAAAGAGAGAGGGAAGGAGAGAGAGGGAAGGAGAGAGAAAGAGAGGGAAGGAGGGAGAAAGAGAGGGAAAGAGGGAAAAAGAGAGGGAAGAAGGGATAAAGAGAAGAAAGAAGGGAAGGAAGGAAGGAGGAATAGCAATAGCACTTAGACTTATATACCACTTCACAGTGTTCCACAGCCCTCTCTAAGTGGTTTATAGAGTCAACATACTGCCCCCAACAATCTGGGTCCTCACTTTACTGACCTCGAAAGGATGGAAGGCTGAGGGAGAGAGGGAGAAGAAGAAGAAGAAGAAGAGAGAGAGAGAGGGAGAGAGAGAGCACAGCTAAGGAATAACCTTGGTTTTGAAAGACAATTGCAGTTGGCTTATGCAAATGCAGACATTCTGAGAAGCTAACAGTGCTGAGAACCAGGCATCACACCGCTTGAAAAAGCTGGGAGGACTCTCTATTCCTGGAAATCAATGTTTGTCTTTGTCCATTTCCTCTATCCTGCTTGAAACATAACTACCCCCCACTCAGTGTGTTTTTTAATCTCTCGCAAGATAGGAAATGACATCTCTTCCCGCGGCTTTTGCCAACGTGCGACAGTGGAAAGTTTAACAACCTCGACGGGGACATTTGCAAAGCAGTATTGGGTTCCAATTAGTAGAAGCCCAACCGTGGAGTAGCTCACTACACATCCGGTGTGGGCTTCAAAAATTTTAGCAAGGAGTTCTCTGCCTGGTTGCTGGGTGGGCGTGGCCATGGTGGGCATGGCTTAGTCGGCCTCCTGCACCATGGGGGGGGGGGGCGTTTTTGCCCTCCCCAGACTCCGGAGGCTTTCCTTGAGCCTCCGGGAGAGCGAAAATGGCCTCCCCAGGCTCCGGAGGCCCTCTGGAGGCCAGAAACCCAAAAATCCCGAACTTCCGGTAGGCCTGTTTTTCTCCCTCCCCGAGCCTCTGCATGTGCCCTATACTTACCTGCATCTAAAACAGGCCACACACGGACTCCTGGGAGGGAAGGGGTGGGTGGGGCAGGGCCATCCAGGAGTGGGATTTGGGGGTTCTCCGAACTGCACAGAATCTTAGCTAGAGGTTCTCCCGAACCCCTAGCAGCCCATCCCCGCTACACATCATTCTAAGGAATAGGAGAAGAAGGAATAAGGACTTCACCGAGATGGAAAAGAATGGTTCTCCCAAACCTCCAAAATCAAACTTCTACTCTTGAGAATTCTATCTTGACAGATGTCATCTCTGCTATTCCCATATTTTTTTATTTTTATTTTATTAATCATATTTCTATGCCGCCCACTCTCCGAGGACTCTGGGCGGCTTACAACACTCAACAATATACTATATAGCATAATTGCCCCCAACAATCTGGGTCCTCATTTTACCCACCTCGGAAGGATGGAAGGCTGAGTCAACCTTGAGCCGGTGAGATTTGATCCGCTGATCTGCTGAACTAGCAGTCAGCTGAAGGAGCTGCAATACAGCACTCTAACCACTGCGCCACCTCGACTGTTATAGTAGAAAGTCAGGAGAATTTGCAGCGTGTTCTGAAGTTATTTTCAATTCATCAGGTGTACCCTGTTCCTACCATATCACTGTCAAAATAACAGAGTTGGAAGAGAACTTGGAGGTCTTCTGGAGGCATGTCATTCAACTGATTAATTGTCCTCACTGTTAGGAAGTTTTTTATCCTTAATTCCAGGTTGCTTCTCTCCTTGATAAGTTTCCATCCATTGTTTCTTGTTCTGCCTTGTGGTGTTTCAGAAAATAGGTTGACCCCCTCTTCTTTGGGCCAGCCCTCAAATATTGGAAGAGTGCTATCAGGTCCCCCCTAGTCTTTCTTTCCTGCCTTCACGTGGTTTGGAGAATAGGTGGACCTCCCTTTCTGGACTATTGGTTATCCAATCTTTTCTTAAAACCTCCAGTGATGGAGCACCCACAATGTCTGGAGGCAAAGTTATTCCACTGATTAATTTTTCTCACTTTCGGGAAATTTTTTCCTTACTTCTAGGTTGCTTCTCTTTGTGAGATGTAAGACCCCAATTTTTACACAATACAAAAAAAAACAACAAGTCTGGTCCACCATTCAAAGAGTTTATTTCCGAAAGGAGGTTTGCAGAGGCGGCCTCCAAGTTCCTCACCAAGTGGATTGAATACAAGGAGAGCAAAGTACAATAATTAATCCATATATTTTATACCCCCTATGTTATGGTCCTCCAGCAGCCTGTGGAGGTGGCAGAGGAGTTAGACAGTGAGGAGGCTGGGGAGGGCAGTGAGCCAGTCCTGGAGTCAGGGCTGTGCATCGGAGGCAGAGATGGGGCCAGGGCCATCTGGGAGCGATACGCGGACTCCGGAACCTCCAGAGGCAGATAGCAGAGAGGCAGAGGAACAGGAGGAGCCTGTTCCTAGTGCACGCATGCGAAGAGCTGCCAGAAGGCAAGAGCAGCTAAAGCAAAAGGGACGACTCAGGAGTAAGGGCAGGAGATGATTGGCCCCTCCCAGAAGGCTTAAAAGAGCAACAACGGCTCTTGGGATCTTTGCAGGAAAGCAACGTTGCTACATTTGTTTCTTGTCGGTGGCTCTTGTTTCTAAACGTCTGGGGCTTTGCCAAGAAAAGCCTTTGGCAGGGTGCCAAAGTAGACAAAGGTTGGTGATAAGGAACCTTTAGGAAGGATTTGTTTTGGACTTAATTTGGACTAATAAATTCTATTCTAATAAAAAAATGTTTGTTTAGGACTGATTGTGTCTGGTAATAATTACTTGGGCCTAGGTCAATACAGGAACTCTCCTATAAACCCCTTATTCTATCAAATCATTTCTTAAGTCATTCTGTATTCTAAAGCAGGGGTGAAATGCTCCCAGTTCGGACTGGATTGCCCGATCCAGTAGCGATGGTGGCGGGTGGTTCAGAGAAATGGTAGCAAAAATCCCTGCACACACACCCCCCCCTCCACCATGCTCAGCTGAGCTGCACAATCATCAGAGGCTTTTTTTTACTTTTAAAAGCATTTCTTCTACAACCTCTTCCGCTAAAAAAATGCTTTTAAAAGTAAAAAAAAAAAAGCCACTGATGATCGTGCAGCTCAACTGGGATCGTCAGAGGCTTTTCAAAGCGTTTTTTTCTGCAACCTCTTCCGCCGAAGAGATGGTTTAAAAAATGCTTTGAAAAGCCTCTGCTAATCAGGCAACACAGCTGCGATCGTGAGAGCCTTTTCAAAGCATTTTTTAAACCACCTCTTCGGTGGAAGAGGTTGCAGAAAAAAAATGCTTTAAAAGTTTCTCTGATGATCCCAGCTAAGTTGCCTGATCGTCAGATAGGCTTTTTAAAAAAATGCTTTGAAAAGCCTCTCTGATGATCAGGCAACTCAGATGGGATCATCAGAGAGACTTTTAGAGCATTTTTTTCTGCAACCTCTTCAGAGGAAGAGGTGGTTTAAAAAATGCTTTGAAAAAGCTCTGACGATCCCAGCTATGTTGCCTGATCAGCAGAGGCTTTTCAAAGCATTTTTTTTTTGCATTTGCAGAAAAAATGCTTTGAAAATTAAAAAAAAAAAGTTGGCCACGCCCACCCAGTCACATTAACCCTCCCCACCAAGCCACGCCCACAGAACTGGTAGTAAAAAAATTTATATTTCACCTCTGTTCTAAAGGGTCATTGTGACAATTTCTTTGGAGGAACAGATATCTTGTTTGCTAGTAGCTTTTCCGCCCTGGACAGATGTTCCTATCTGGCTGGAACATGGCCTTGCCTTAGGCATATGTTCCTGTTTTCCAAGAAGATTTGTAGCAAGTCAGCCTGTATTGTTTGTACAATTTGTGATTAGCTTGCAATGGTAAGAACATCATAGCTTTTTAATACACTGAACACTTTTATAATAACACATTAAACACTTGTATAAAAGAGTAACTTATTATTCATTTCCTTCATCTCCTTGATTAGTTTCCATCCATGGCTTCTTCTCCTGCCTTCATGTGCTTTGGAGAATAGCTTGACTCCCACTTCTCCGTGGCAGCCCCTGAGATATTGGGACATTGCTATCATGTCTCCCCTGGTCCTTCTTTTCATTAAACTAGACATACCCAGTTCCTGCAACCGTCCTTCATAAGTTTTAGCCTCCAGTCCCCTAATCATCTTTGTTGCTCTTCTCTGCGCTCTTTCTAGAGTCTCAACTTTTTTGTCATGAGGACCAACGGAATATCTTCTATTTTTGCATTTGTTGTTAGTTGTAAAGTCGTGTCTGACCCATCGTGACCCCATGGACAATGTTCCTCCAGGCCTTCCTGTCCTCTACCATCCTCTGGAGTCCATTGAAGCTCACACCGACTGCTTCAGTGACTCCATCCAGCCACCTCGATCTCTGTCGTCCCTTTCTTCTTTTGCCCTCCATCGTTCCCAGCATTAGGCTCTTCTCCAGGGAGTCCTTCCTTCTCATTAAGTGGCCAAATATTTGAGTTTCCTCTTCAGGATCTGGCCTTCTAAAGAGCAGTCAGGGTTGATCTCCTCTAGGACTAACCGGTTGGATGGCCTTGCCGTCCCAGGGACTCGCAGGAGTCTTCTCCAGCACCAGAGTTCAAAGGCCTCCATTCTTTGGCATTCAGCCTTTAATTGTGGCCCAACTTTCACAGCCATCCATTGCAACTGGGAAAACCATCACCTGGACTATATGCACTTTTGTTGGCAGGGTGATGTCTCTGCTTTTTAGTATGCTGCTTAGATTTGCCATTTCTGCAGTGCATTAAACCATTATGTGGTTTAATGTAATTAAACCACATTACATTACGTGTAAGGTCGTGATATCCAAGCACTTAGAACTTTAATAGCAGAATATTGGTTCCCAACAAACCTCAGAATTCAAGGATTAAATGAAAGGAAAAAAAACGGTTAAAATTCTCACCTGTTTTTCTCCCCCCCCCCCCCCCCCACACACTGTGTAGGGAATAATATCAGCCTCATTACCATAATATTAAAATCTCACACAGAATAATATTTCAGTTGTTTCAGCTTGTTTGGGGCAGCTAAGAATGGTTGGTCCATGTATAAAATTAGTCTGCTTTGTTTTCTGAATTCATAAGATGGGATCAGGAGTGGGATTGAAAAATTTTACCAACCGGTTCTCGCCCCAATTGCTGGGTGGGTGTGGCCATGGTGGGCAGGGCCTACTCAGCCTCCTGTACCATGGCAGGGCAGGGGGGGAGCTTTTCACCCTCCCCAGGCTCCGGAGGCCCTCCGGTGACTGGAAACAGGCCCATTTCCGTACTTCTGCTTCTTCTGGTAGACTTGTTTTTCACTCTCCCAGAGCCTCTGCGCAAATCCTGCACTTACCTCACATCCAAAATGGGCCACATGGAGACTCCTGGGAGGGGCAGAATGGGGAGGGCCAGCCACTCCTTGCAACAACGAGCCCAGATAGCTAAGCAGACTAAAGCCTGTTATTAACATTCAGCTGTCTGCAATTACTGTAAGTTCAAATCTCACCAGGCTCAAGGTTGACTCAGCCTTCCATCCTTTCTAAGGTAGGTAAATTGAGGACCCAGTTTGTGGTGGCAATAAGATGACTTTGTATAAAAATATACACAAGTATGAAGGCTATTGCTTAATGCATTGTAAGCTGCCCTGAGTCTCAGGAGAAGGGCGGCATATAAATCTATTTTTTTAAAAAAAAAAAAAAAACTACTGAATGAACCAGATGTAAAATTAGCATTTGCCTGATCCAATCCAAAAACCAATCCAAATTTAAAATCCCCAAAGTTAAAAGCCTCATAATCGGTCAGGGAATTTGCTGAAAAAGCCATGTCTTCAGGCCAGTGCAGGAAGTGCGGAGATCGGGAGCCGACTGGAGCTTGGTGGGTAACCCATTCCAGAGCGTTGGTGCAGCGACAGAGAACGCCCTCATCCTGGGGGTCGCCAGCCGACATTGTCTGGCCGATGGCACCCGGAGGAGGGCAGCTCTATGAGAACGCACTGGGCAGTGGGAGGCCGGTAGGAGGTGGTCCTGCAAGTACCCCCGGCCCATGCCATGAAGGGCTTTATAGGTAAGTACCAGCACCTTGAAGCAGATCCGGAAGGCCACCAGCAGCCAGTGCAGTTCGCGCAGGAGAGGTGTTGCCCGGGAGTAGCGGGAAGCTCCCGTAACAACCTGCGCAGCTGCATTCTGGACCAGCTGGAGCCTCCGGGTGCACCCCAAGGGCAGCCCCATGTAGAGGGCATTGCAGTAATCCAACCGAGAGATAATGAGAGCTTGAGTGACTGTGCGGAGGGCATCAACTGGAGCACTAGATGGACCTGGAGGAAAGGCTCAACTGGAGCACTAAATGGACCTGTGCAAAAGGCCCCCTTGTCACAGCTGTTAGATGATCCACCAAGGACAGCCATGAATCAAGGAGGACGCCAAGATTACGAGCCCTTTCAGAGGGAGTAAGCAACTCCCCTCAGATCAAAAGTGATGGTGTGACTAGATCAGGAGATGCTGGGATCCACAGCCAGTCGGTCTTGGAGGGGTTGAGTCTGAGCCTATTTCTACCCATCCAGACCCGTACTGCCTCCAGGCACTTAGACATCACGGAAAGGGCATCCCTGGGTTGATCCGAGGTGGAGATGTACAATTGGGTTTCATCAGCATACTGATGAGAGATAGAGATAGAGATAGAGATAGATTGGTTTCATAATGAATAAACCTGAATGAAAATTGAAGGCCTCATGTTCTTCAGTGATGATGTCCCAGATCTGTAGGTTGCCAAAGAGATTTGACTGACCCTTGGCCATTTCATGGATCTCTCCATGCCCCTCTGTCTCACATTGTCTCCTTCAAATCCATTGTGGACAGAGGTGGAATCCAGCCAGTTCATATCGGTTCGGGAGACCCAGTAACGGAGATTGCAGGTAGGCCCACCACCCACCCCGGCTCTATGACATCCTATTTAGTGGTAAGAATTTTTTTTTAAAAAAACAAAACTCTGACCATGGACATTGTGGGACCATCTTTTCTAGTGTCCAGCCAGGGGGTGCTTTACCTTACCTTAACTCTACTATGGACTTGAGAGTTACATTGGAGATCCTAGCATTTTTCTCTCCAAGTAGCTTTGAAGAGATGGTTTATGTAAGAAGGCAGAGATCTCCTAAGCTTAGATTGAAAGAGAGAAAGAGAGAGACAGAGAGACAGAGAGAGAGAGAGAGAGAGAGAGAGAGAGAGAGAGAGAGAGAGAGAGAGAGAGAGACATACACACACATACACACACAGAGAGACAGAGGGAAGACACAGAGAGAAACAGAGAGACAACTAGAGAGACTTAGAGACAGAGAGACATAGAGAGACAGAGACAGAGACAGAGGGGGGAGAGAGACAGAGACATAGAGAGAAAGACAGAGAGACATAGAGAGAAAGAGAGAGAGAGAGAGAGACTGGGAGATTCAGAGACTGAGACACAGAGACATAGAAAGATTGAGGGTTTGAGAGAGTGAGAAATGGAGAGATTGATTTCATAATGAATAAACTTGAATGGAGTATTGAAAATTGGAGGTGTAACGTTCTCCATGAGCAATGTTCTCTATGGTCATTGCGGTGTTATCTTTTCTAGTGTCCAGCCAGTGGGTGCTTTACCCTACTTTAACTCGGCTATGGACTTGAGACTTATATTGGAGATCCTAGATTTCTTCTTTCCAAGTAGCTTTGAAGAGATGGTTTACATAAGAAGGTAGAGATCTCCTAAGCTTAGAAAGATAAATAGGCACACCCACTCACACAAAAACAGAGAGACACAGAGAGAGAGAGAGAGCTAGAGAGACAGACAGACAGGCAGACAAAGACACACAGAGAGAGACAGAGAGAGACAGAGACAGAGAGACAGAGATAGAGAGAGACAGACAGAGACACACACACACACACACAGAGAGAGAGAGAGAGAGAGAGAGAGAGAGAGAGAGAGAGAGAGAAAGAGACAGAGACAGAGAGCAGAAAGATAGAAAGATTGATAGAAAGATAGAGATAGAGAGATGGAGGGATTGATTTCATAATGAATAAACTTGAATGCTTTTTTTTAAAAAAATTGAAGGCGTAATATTCTCCATGCTGATGTGTCAAATCTCCACAATCGCCTCAGAGATTTCCCCCCACCCTCCTTTCAGGGTCAATATTTATCCCTCTCGTGAGATTTAAAAGCAAAGTTCTGGATCATAAGAGCTTCTCAATGCTCAGAATGTTGCCATATGAATTAATCTTTGTTTGCGTAACTCTTGATGGCTCTCTTGATGAAAATGCTAGAATCGCATGAGTCCTTGAAACTGGGAATATATATAATACCTTTCTTTACTTTTATTGTAACATTGAATTGGGGGATTTGCTCTGGGGGTTTGGCTTGGGGCTTGCAGATTGTAGAGATGGAACAGACTTCCTAATTAGCGCAGAATCCAACTGGCTGCATGGAATTCCAGCTGAGCATGTCTAATATGCAGAGTTCAGAGGCTATCGGGTAATTGGTTTCAATTAGGAATGCAATGCTCCTGGTTCAGACCGGTTCGGCTGAATTGGTAGCAATGGCGGCTGGTGGTTCAGAGAACCAGTAGCGATAGCGGACTGAGGCTCCACCCACCTGCCTGGTCATCATTACTTCCTGGTTTTAACCAGGAAGTAACCTGTTTTTTACCCTCTGGGCATGCGCAGAAGGGTTTGCGCATGCTCAGAGGGTCTACGGTTCTCCAGAACCTGTCCGAACCTGCTGAATAGCATCCCTGGTCTGGTACCGCTTTACAAAGCCTTAGTAAAGAACTCACTTAGAATACTGCATCCCGTTTTGGTCCCCATACTATACAAATGAAGTTGACACTCTGGAAAGAATGCCGAAAAGAGCAACAAAGATGATTAGGGGGCTGGAGGCTGAAACGTATGAAGAATAGTTGCAGGAATGAACAAAATGAAATTATTTTCATGAAAAGAAGGACTAGGGGGTGACATGATAGCAGTCTTTCCATATTTGAGGGGCTGCCCCAAAGAAGAAGGGGTCAACCTATTCCCCAAAGCACCTGAAGACAAGGCAAGAAACAATGGATGGGAACTAGTCAAGGAGAGAAACAAAGTAGAATTTTAGGAGGGAACAATAAAGCAGTGGAACAAATTACCTCCAGAAGTTGTAAATGCTCCATCACTGGAGGCTTTCGAGAAGAGACTGGACACAGCCACTTATCTGGAATTGTGTAAGATCTCCTCTCTGAGCAGGGAGTTGGGGTCTAGAAGACTTCCAAGATCCCTTCCAACTCTTCTTATATAACCCCAACATTCAACCCCAACATTCAACCCTAAGAATCTGTCACATTCTTCCCAGATGTTGGCAAACTTTCTCTTTTGCTTGATTTAATGTTCTTCCCCACAGCTGTCCTGCATGGAAAATATAGGACAGTGATGGCTAACTTTTTGCCATCTTGTGCCAAAAGTGGGGGAAGCATGGGGGTGGGTGGGTCACACGCGAGCGTGCCCACACCCAAAATTCAATGTGCCCTGCCCCCCGCATGCAACCCCCCCATGCTCATCTGCTTTTGGCATGTGATGGACCTGTGGGACCATTTTTTGCTTCTAGAGCCTGGGGAGGGTGAAAATGGCCTCCCCCCATCCCAGAGGCCCTTCCGAGGCCAGAAACAGCCCATTTCCTGACTTCTGGTAGGCCCAGAAAGCCCGAAAATCAGGTGGCCAATGCTCACATGTGCGCTGGATCTGAACTAGGGCAATGCTCACGGGCCCACAGATATGGCTCCGCGTGCCACAGGTTTGCCAACATGGATATCGGAGAATCCCATAGGAAACACGATATTGCCCTTTCAATCTGAGTCCCATTAAAAACCACAGCTCCTGTTCTTCTCGGTTGCCACTTCTGTAGAGACATTCACCACCATTGATGACTCCGCCTTTATGTACATTTCTGGGAGTACTTTGATAGCGATTTTATGTCCCATCTGTGAAATAACCAAGGTAAGTTTATTTCTAAATTCATTTTTTTCCCTATATTACCTGTACATTTTGTCCACAAAGGTTTGCTAATGGTTCTTAATTTTAGGCAGGGGTGGGACGCTGGGGGTTTGCAGGGGTCCGGGAGAACCTCTAGCTAAGATTCTGTGGAGCTCAGAGAACCCCCCAAATCCCACTCCTGGATGGCCCCGCCCACTCAGCCCCACCCCTCCCAGGAGTCCCACGCGGCCTGTTTGGGATGCAGGTAAATGCAGGGTTTGCACGAGGCTCGGGGAGGGCGACAAATGGGCCTACTGGAAATATAGGGAGGCCGGAAACAGGCCCGTTCCAGAGGGCCTCTGGCGCATAGGGAGGCCATTTTCACCCTCCTGGAGGCTCAAGAAAAGCCTCTGGAGCCCGGGGAGGGCAAAAATGCCTCCCCCCCACCATGGTGCAGGAGGCTGAATAGGCCACGCCCACCCAACAACCGGGCAGAGAACCCCCTGCTAAAATTTTTGAAACCCACTCCTGTTTTTAGGGCGTAGTTTTATGTTGCTCATTTTATTGACGATCCTTTTATTGACTGATACACGGTATGCTGTCTGTCTGTCTTCAGGCAGCCTGCAATTAAGATATTACAATTTCGAAACAGGGTTGAGCATTGTTGAGCTGCCGCGAACAAAGACGATGACTTGTCATCGAATGTCAGATAAACAAACCTTGAGCAATCCGAGCTTGGCTGGTTTGTGAAAACGTTCAGGCAGCTCCTACCTTCTCGTGAAGGTCAAAAGAGAGAAGAAAGGTAGGCCATTCAGATGTCAGATAGACTAGGCTGAGAAACGAACATCATGCAGGATCCTTGGTGCTCTCTGAGGTTGGCTGTTTTCTTGCAGATGTTTCATTGCCCGATTAGATAACATCACCAGTTCTATAAGGAAGTGGGATTTGAAGGGAGGAGGAGGAGGAGCAGGTGTCAGGGTTCCAAGTAACAACCACAACGAAAGAAGACTCTGAGGCTAGAAGTTCCTCAAAGTTCCGTTTTATCAGAGACGTCATATTGGCACATCTGGAGAAACCCGCATCTGAAAGCTTCCAGGTTTTCTCCACCCAAAAGAAAGTCCCAAGTCCCTTCTCCCTGCACCTACATGTCCATCACGTGGTCCAATCAAGACACCATCCCAACGGGAGGTGCCTCCCAACCACACCTCTCCAGGTGGCAGGGCAAGAGCTTATTTTCCAGTGAGGTCTCATTTGGGGAGGGGGGAAATACTGTACTAAATGCATCTGTCTGACTGATGATCTTAACTGGGGCTTATTTTGGGGGAAAGGGATGTGGTGGCTCAGCGGCTAAGACGCTGAGCTTGTCGATTGAAAGGTCGGCAGTTCAGCGGTTCGAATCCCGAGTGCCGCATAACGGGGTGAGCTCCTGGGACTTGTCCCAGCTTCTGCCAACCTAGCAGTTCGAAAGCATGTAAAAAATGCAAGTAGAAAAATACGGACCACCTTTGGTGGGGAGGGAACAGCGTTCCGTGCGCCTTTGGTGTTTGGTCATGCCGGCCACATGACCACGGAGACTTCTTCAGACAGGACTAGCTCTTTGGCTTTGAAACGGAGATGAACACCGCCCCCTAGAGTTGGGAATGACTAGCGCATATGTGCAAGAGGAACCTTTACCTTTATTTTTGGGGATTGGGTTTATATTACGAACCATCCTGAAAAATCAATGATAGGGCTAATTTTCCAGTTGGGTCTTATTTTGGAGGAAAACATGGGAGGTATCAAGCACAAATAACCCAACCCACACACAAAGAGTTTGAAGTAGCTACTTTATTGTTTATTGCCTATTATTTAGGAATCTTTCTGGACTGGCAGTTTGTTCTTTGGAGAAGACTAGATAAAGTTCAAAGGCATTCGACAGGGATCAGATCTTGCCCTCTTGTGTCTACGTAATGATTCTACACTAATTTCCCACTTGACGCCTCCTCCAGACCGGCACGATTGCTCTCTGGCTGTAAATATTCTAAGAAGGAAGAGTACCTACGCTAGACTGATATGAATCTCCCATTAGTAAAAAAATAACATATTTGATAGCCTAAAGCCTGCATGCATGCGAGAGGGCGTTTGCTGACTTCTTTCAAGCTCCGCCTCCTTTTTTAAAAAAACTATGTATTTATTATTTATTTAAACCTTTCATATAGCGGCCCGTCTTATACAGAACTCTGGGCGGCAGCCAATCAGGAATTAAAGCAAAATAAAAACCACATTTAAAGCTACGAAAACCATAAATGCAGAAAGACAAAAATTAGCATTTTGAATTGGACGCCAAATTGGCCTAGCCTGGAAGAATGAAGTAATTAGTTTTTGTTTAGTTAGTAAGCGGTTGTAAATCAAGGGCACTCCCTGCTCTCTTCCCATCCCCACCGGCTAGTTTAATGAAAAGGAGGAATAGAAGTTAAAGTGAAAAGCCTACTGAGGTGGCATACTGTACGTAAGCATGAAGGTAGTATACTTATCAAACCTTTTTCAGGAAGTGAGACTGGGGCCTCTGTGTTTGTCTTGAGGGATTTGGAGTCCCTGTTGTTACTTTTCCCCTTCCCTTTATCTTCCTTCCTTCCTCCCTCCTTCCCTTTCTCATTCTTCCTTTCTTCTTTTGTCATCTCTTCTCTTCCCTTTCTCATTCTCCTCCCACCCTCCCTCCCTCTCCCTCCCCTTCCCTCCCACTCCTCAATCTCCTTTCTTCTTCCCTCTCTCCGTTCCCTCCCTTCCTCCCTCTGTCTTCCCTCTCTCATCCCCTCCTTCCCTTCCTCATTCCTCCCTCCTTCTTGTTTCTTTCCCCTCCTCTTCACCTTTCTTCTTCCCTCCCTCCCTCTGCCTTCCCTTCCTCATTCTCCTCCCTCCCTCTCCCTCTCCCTCCCCTCCCTCAATCTCCTTCTTTCTTCCCTCTCCCTTCCCTCCCTCCCCCTTTGTCTTCCCTTCCTCATTCTTCTCCCTCCCTCCCTCTCCCTCCCCTCCCTCAATCTCCTTTTTTCTTCCCTCTCCCTTACCTCCCTCCCTCCTTCCCTTCCTCCTTCTCCTCCTTCTCTCTCCCTTCCCTTTCTCAATCTCCTTCTTCCCTCCCTCTCCCTTCCTTCCCCCTTCTGTCTTCCCTTCCTCATCCCCTCCTTCCCTTCCTCATTCTCATTTCTTCCTCCCTCTCTCTCCCTTCCATCTCCCTCTTCACCTTTCTTCTTCCCTCTCTCCCTTCCCTCCCTCCCTCTCCCTCCCCTCCCTCAATCTCCTTTTTTCTTCTCTCTCCCTTCCCTCCCTCCCCCTTTGTCTTCCCTTCCTCATTCTTCTCCCTCCCTCCCTCTCCCTCCCCTCCCTCAATCTCCTTTTTTCTTCCCTCTCCCTTACCTCCCTCCCTCCTTCCCTTCCTCCTTCTCCTCCTTCTCTCTCCCTTCCCTTTCTCAATCTCCTTCTTCCCTCCCTCTCCCTTCCTTCCCACTTCTGTCTTCCCTTCCTCATCCCCTCCTTCCCTTCCTCATTCTCATTTCTTCCTCCCTCTCTCTCCCTTCCCTCCCTCCCTCTGCCTTCCCTTCCTCATTCTCCTCCCTCCTGCCCTCTCCCTCCCCTCCCTCAATCTCCTTTTTCTTCCCTCTCTCCTTTCCCTCCCTCCTCCTTCCCTTCCTCCTTCTCCTCCCTCTCTCTCCCTTCCCTTCCTCAATCTCCTTCTTCCCTCCCTCCCCCTCCCCCTCTCCCCTTCCTTTTCCTTCCCTCCCTCCCCCCTCTCTTCCTCATCCCCTCCTTCCCTTCCCTTCATCAATCTCCTTTCTTCTCCCCCCACCCTCTCCCCTTCCCTTCCCAACAGAAGGCACCAAAGCCTAACAAAGATGAAAAGAAAGTTTATTGGAGCAAAAAAAATAAAAAATAGTTTCTCGGACTTGAATGGCAAACCAGCCCTTTTTTTCCCCTGCCGGAGAGGCTTACACTTTTGAAGCCTTCCGCCCTTCCTACCTGTAATCACCTCCGCTGCTTTGTATGTTCTGTGTCACATGCCAAGGGCCTTCCCGTTTGGTTAGCCTCCCACATGTAGGCTGAAAATTGCAATGTCTGTGGGAGCCTTTGCATATAAGGAGCTTAATTAGATGGGATCGGCTAACTTCTCTCTGCATTCAAACCTGTTTGCCTGGAATTATATCCTTGGTCACTCCTGTTCAGAAGTTCAAGAGGGCTGCACTCCTAATTCAGAGCAACCTGCAGCCTTTTCCCTGTTTTTTGACTTTGAAGATTAAGCGAGAAACTTCGATTGTCCTCTTTCTACGGTTCTTCCTGATCTCCCGAGACAGTTTACTATAGTCACTGAGATTTTTTTTTTTTTAAATCTCTACTGAGGCTGATGAAAGATCAACGGACTCTTGAACCACTGGGCAGTCCTACATTATCCCGAGTTTCTGGCAGAGTTGCTACAGCAACCTCTCTTTCTCTGTGCATCAAGATCTCTGCTTTTTCTTTTTTTTCTTTTTGGACTGGTTTGGCTTTAACCATCCTCCGAGTCCCCTTGGCAGAGTTTTTGAGTTCCTTCATCCATTCCAGGTTGGTCTGCATCTTCAAGAACGTAGCTGGTGCAGGGCTTGTGAAAACTCTGTAGGTTTGTGGGGGTGATACATTAGCCTTGATTAGGAAAGAGCTGCTAAATACTCATCCTGAGTGTCTTCTCTTTTCGCCATACCCCTTGGTACCCGGGGTTTGCAGTCTTGCACCCATACAAGAATAGTATAGATGAACAGAGTTCTAAAAACGAGTTTATTCCTTACCAAGGCAAGAGATGTTTGGGTCAGATCTAACTGAGGAGAAGAGAAGCAACCTTAGAACGAAGGAGGAATTTCCTGAAAAGACTGGACATCCATTTTTCTGGAATGGTATAGATGACCCTTCCGGCTCTGCTAATCTACAGGACAAAGTGAGCCAGCGTAGGTGTAATACGATCCTAAAATTATTGCAGGATTCTGATACGAACTGTGAAGTCCTTTATTCCATGAATACATTCGTTCTTATTTTGATCAGGACCGTGAAGTCCTTGGTTGCGTTAAAAACATTCGTTCTTATCGGGTGCACCTTTCAGTGAAATAGTGGAGGTCCTCCTGCCAGAGAGGGGGTTGGGCTAGATGACCTCCAGGGGTCCCCTCCAGCTCTGTTACTTTCCTCTATCTACTGTATTTGGGGGTCTGCATTGGGACTTCTCAAATGCATTGAGAACAGGGGACGCTGCCCTGAGCTCAGTTTATTTATTTAAAAAAAAAAACAATTGAAAGGAAAGCATGCAGAATAGAGTTAGGATGATTGCTTTCATGACTTCTTTTAAGTGTGCAGAATCGATGGCAGGAATCTTGGGAGTTGCAGGAATCTGTGCACCCCTTCTCAAAATACAATAGGAACAGGATGGGATTTCTCCAGGTTGGAGACGTTTCTTGATTCTTTTGTACCTGCGAGAGGCAATAAATAAAAACAGTAACAACCAGCCCTCGAGCATGTGAACACATACAGGTGGAATGGATAGCTGAAAGAAGCGTTTTGATCGGTGCACGCCTCTCGAATTTGCATTCATTGATTTCCTGCTTTGTTTGAAGAGAGTAACAGTGACTCCTTCCCTGCCTATCTGTCTGTCTGTCTGACTGACTGACTGTTTGTCTATCTGTCTCTGCCTGCCTTCCCCCACCCTCTCTCTCTCTCTCACTATAAAATTATTTTTTCTTCTTCTTCTTCTTCTTCTTCTTCTTCTTCTTCTTCTTCTTCTTCTTCTTCTTCTTCTTCTTCTTCTTCTTCTTCTTCTTCTTCTTCTTCTTCTTCTTATTATTATTATTATTATTATTATTATTATTATTATTATTATTATTATTATTGTGTTTTGGGAAAGTGAGACAATCCAATGCATCCCAGAAAAATATTTTTTGGCAGGGCTGCAATAATACAGACATAGTTAAAACAGACTAATATCTATATTTGATACCTATTAAGCAACTCCAGATTGTGCAAGTTTAAAAGATTTTCCAGTAAGCCAAAGCTTATGACAAGCGATAGATAGATGATAGGTAGATAGATAGATAGATAGATAGATGATAGATAGATAGATAGATAGATAGGTGGGTGGGTGGGTGGGTGGGTGGGTGGGTGGGTGGGTGGATGGATGGATGGATGGATGGATAGATAGATAGATAGATAGATAGATAGATAGATAGATAGATAGATAGATAGATAGATAGATGATAGATAGATAGATAGATAGATAGATAGATAGATAGATAGATAGATAGATAGATAGATAGATAGATATAGATAGATAGGTGAGTGGGTGGGGGTGGGTGGATGGATAGATAGATAGATAGATGGGTGGGTGGATGAATGGATGGATAGATAGATGGGTGGGTGGGTGGGTGGGTGGGTGGATGGATGGATGGATGGATAGATGGGTGGGTGGGTGGGTGGGTGGGTGGATGGATGGATGGATGGATAGATAGATAGATAGATAGATAGATAGATAGATAGATAGATAGATAGATAGATAGATAGATAGGTGAGTGGGTGGGGGTGGGTGGATGGATAGATAGATAGATAGATGGGTGGGTGGATGGATGGATGGATAGATAGATAGATAGATAGATAGAAAAAATAGATAGAAATAGAAGATAGATAGATAGATAGATAAACAGATATAGTTTTAGATGATAAATAGGAAGATAGAGACAGACAGTTAGATGATAGACATATATAGAGATAGAGAGAGATTTCGATGATATATATGGATAGACAGTCAGACAGACAGACACTTTCTAATTTTTTTTGGAGGATTTTAAGCTGGAATTTTAGCCAGGATTTTAAGCATTTTAACTAACAGACATTTAATGATGTGGGAAAACACCCGAGATTTTAACTTTTTACATACACACACCCGCGAAAACTTGAAAAGACATTTATATATTTATATATATCTTCATGTTGTGGTTATGCTATCAGTCCTTCTGTAAGAGTGAAGGACCGTTTCAAACAAGCAGGTGCTAAAACATCGAAGGCTGACCTGGGAAAGCAAACTTGAATCGGAGGCGTTGCTGATAAACTGGATCAAAAAATCAAAATATTTCCCGGTGGCTGAAATATCCATTTGTACGGCCAGCTGGTGCCTTGGGGTGGGGGTGAGGGAAATAAATTGCGACCTTGTGAATCGTTGCTGTAGATGTGACAAGCCGAGGCAGTGACTGACTTTGAGAAAGGAAAATATCCTGACCCTTGCTTGCACTATTATTATTATTATTATTGGTTAATCTGTAGTGAGATTCACGGCCTTTGTGGCTGGTTAATAGCTCAGCAGCTTGAGTCCTAACCAAGGACCTAGGAACTGTTAAGATATCGTCGGAGGATGTAAGCTGTTCCGAGTAAGGTGGTTTTTTGCAGAGTCAAAATGTTCAAGTCCGGTAAATTTAGAATTTCTAAATAGCGGGGTAGCCCTTTGGGTATTGCTCCAAGGGCTCCAATTACAATCAGAACAACACATGATTTCTTTTTCCACAGTCGCTCAACTTCGATTTGCAAGTCCCGGTACTTTGTGATTTTTTCCTGCTGCTTATCTTCCATCCGTGCATCCCCAGGTATTGCAATGTCAATGAACCATACTTTTTTGTCTTCAACTACCGTTATGTCAGGAGTGTTGTGGACCAAGTGCCTGTCAGTCTGAATCCTAAAGTCCCACAAGATCTTGAGTTTCTCATTCTCTAGAACTTTCTCAACCTGATGTTCCCAGTGGTTTTTGCTGTACTCAAATCCAAACTTCTGGCACAATTTCCAGTGAATGATCTTAGCAATGCGGTCATGGCGTTGTAGGTAGTCGGTTTGTGAAATTTTGCTGCACCCACTGATCAGGTGGTCGACTGTCTCATCTTCCTCATTACAGAGGCGGCATTTGCTGTTGGTGGTAACATGTTGAATTTTTGCCTTCATGCAGTTTGTGGCTAGGGCTTGCTCTTGAGTTGCCAAAATAAAGCTTTCTGTTCCTTTTTTCAGTACTCCTGATCTTAACCAGTTCCAAGTTAGTTTCTTGTCACCTTTGCCTTCAATACTTTTCAAGTATTGGCCATGCAGAGCTTTGCTTTTCCAATTTTCATCTCGCTGCTCAATTGCTTCTTTCTTATATTCTGCTTTTGTTTTAGTTTGTGTCTTTAAAAGGCCTCCTTTATTTACTTCCTTAATCATTGGTTCTTCACTTTTCTGGATGTAATCATTCAAGCTGCATTTTTCTTCTTCCACAGTCTGCTTTACTTGTAGGAGTCCTCTGCTCTTGGTAAATATAATCGGTCAACATCACTTTTCAGGTGCAAGGCTATGATTATGGTTATGGTTATGGTTATGGTTATGGTTATGGTTATGGTTATGGTTATGGTTATGGTTATGGTTATGGTTATGGTTATTCTCTTTTTGAGATCATCCAGTGATGATTGTTTAGATTTGAGATTTGAGATCTGTCCGCTTTCTCTTGATTTCAAAATCCACTTCCCCCCCCAATCATAATCTAATAATCTTCTAATGCAGAAGAATCCTTCTAATCCTTGACACACAACAGTTCGCTTAGTTTGAAGTTAGGACGGCCCCGAAAAAAGTGACTTATGACTGTTTTTTCACACTTATGACTGTTGCAGCATTCCCCAGAGTCACGTGGATTCCATTCGGATGCTTGACAACTGACTCGTATTTATGACAGTTACAGCGTCCTGGAGTCAATGCGATCCTCCTTTTGCGACCTCCTGACAAGCAAGTCAAGGGGGAGGCCAGATTCACTTAACAACCATGTTGCTAATTTGAAGAAACCACAGCGATTCACTTAACAAATGTGGCAAGAAAGGTTGGAAAATGGGACGAAACTTACTTAACAAACGTCTCACTTAGCACAATAAACTCTGGGCTCAATTGTGGCCATAAGTCAAGGACTACCTGTAATCTCCTCCAGATTCGGGGCTCGATTGCGGTCGTAAGTTCGAGGACTGCCTGTATGATGCATCTTACCAGTAAACTTTTGCATCCATTAAAAATTTTAGCTAAGCCAATGCTTCCATTTCCTGAATGATATCTTCATTTGTTGGATGAAAGCCTGCTTCTTAAAAAAGAGAGAGAGAGACAGACAGAGAGACTCAGAGACTGAGAGACAGAGACAAAGAGAGAGAGAGAGAATGTGTGTGTGAGAGAGAGAGAGACAGAGAGAGAGAGAGACAGAAAGAGAAAGAGTGTGTGAGAGAGAGAGACAGAGAGAGAAAAAAGAGACAGAGAAACACAGAGAGAGAGACAGAGTGAGTGAGAGAGAGACAGAGAGAGAGAGAAAGAGAGAGAGAGAGAGTGAGAGAGAGACAGAGAGACAGAGACACAGAGAGAAAGAGTGAGAGAGAGAGAAAGAGAGAAAGAGAGAAAGATAGAGAGAGAGAAAGATAGAGAGAGAAAGAGACAGAAAGAAAGAGTGTGAGAGAAAGACAGAGAGAGAAAAAGACACAGAGACACAGAGAGAGAGAGAAAGAGAGAGACAGAGAGTGAGAGAGAGACAGAGAGTGAGAGAGAGACAGAGAGACAGAGACAGAGAGAGAGAGACAGATAGACACAGAGAGAGAAAGAGTGAGAGAGAGAGAAAGACAGAGAGAGAGAGAGAGAGAGAGAGAGAGAGAGAGAGAGAGAGAGAGCGCTTTTCCCTGTCTGACAGCTTTCCAACTTTGTTTATATTTCTACAGGGAGCAAAGCAAACATTTGAGTCACCTGGGACAGGACCCAAACACTGTCCTTGCTTGACTGTTTTATGAGTAAGCAGTTTGTTTGGGAGCCTTCCTTTGCGATAACGAAGGCGGCCTCACATTAAAGAGAGGACTGATAACATGATCCCTTCCCTCTTAGCTAGGATGGCCCTTGGCACAGTTGTAAGATAACCTCTTCCCCTACCCTCCCTTCCCCTCCCAAAAGCAGTTGTGAATCGGAAAGGGGAGTGTGTCTGTGTGTGTGAAAGCAGATGCTTATTAATTGTTATAAATAGCTACACAATATAAGTTTGGGACATGCTCTGGCAAACCGACTGGGAAGTTAAATTGAAGAAGTAACCCACCCCCGTCCCATGACTTTGGGATTTATTAGGTCAGGAGGATACACACATTGGTTGCAGAAGGAAACTCTGGGTCGGAGTGACAACAGCAATCTTGTTTTAAAAGCCTGGGGCGATAGAGATCTGTTTTCACAGGCTTTGAGAAGGTAAGGTCTGTTTCGTATTGAGGAGCATTTAGAAGCGGTCCAGAAAACAGTCACGGGGAGATAAGTGTTCAGTCATATCAAATTAAAACCTTTCTTCTTCTTCTTCTTCTTCTTCTTCTTCTTCTTCTTCTTCTTCTTCTTCTTCTTCTTCTTCTTCTTCTTCTTCTTCTTCTTCTTCTTCTTCTTCTTCTTCTTCTTCTTCTTCTTCTTCTTCTTCTTCTTCTTCTTCTTCTTCTTCTTCTTCTTCTTCTTCTTCCTGGACTCTGCTGGCGTTCTAAACAAACTGGGTGGCTTAGAGATGGTTTAGGGAGGGAGAATTTGTTTTTTTAAATTGGTCTTTTTTTTTTCTTTTCTTTTTTTCATTTTAGAATTTTGTTTAGAATTTCAGCAATTGGAAAAAAGAAAACGCGTTGCCTTCCGTATTTTGCTTATTGCACGGATAAAGATGTTGCAAAAAATAAAATAAAATCCTGATCTGTAATATTTCATAATATCGGGAATCTGTACTGAATACTTGATGGATATATAGATTTAGATTTAGATTTAGATTTAGATTTAGATTTAGATATAGATATAGATATAGATATAGATATAGATATAGATATAGATATAGATATAGATATAGATAGATATAGATATAGATATAGATATAGATATAGATATAGATATAGATATAGATGATATAGATACAGTATACAGTACAGATAAACTATATAGTACATCTGATATAAAGAATGTGGTGGCTCAGTGGCTAAGATGCTGAGTTTGTCTATCAAAAGGTCGGCAGTTCAGCGGTTCGAATCCCTAGTGTCGTGTAACAGGGTGAGCTCCTGTGACTTGTCTCAGCTTCTGCCAACCTAGCAGTTCGAAAGCACGCAAAAAATGCAAGTAGAAAAATAGGGACCACCTTTGGTGGGAAGGTAGCAGCGTTCCATGCGCCTTTGGCGTTGAGTCATGCCAGCCACATGACCACGGATAATGTCTTTGGACAGCGCTGGCTCTTCAGTTTTGAAACGGAGATGAGCACCGCCCCCTAGAGTCGGGAACGACTAGCACATAGGTGCGAGGGGAACCTTTACCTTTTTATATCTGATATCTGGTATATCAACTATGAAGGACTGTTGAAGGAACTGGGCATGGCTAGTCTAGAGAAGAGAAGGACGAGGGATGATAAGATAGCATTCTGGTATTTGAAGGGCTGCCAGAAAGAAGAGGGGGTCAATTTATTTCCCAAAGCACCAGAAGGCAAGGCAAAAAAACAATGAGTGGAAACTAAACAAGGAGAGAAGCAACCTGGAATTAAGGAGGAACTTCCTAAAAGTGTGGACAATTCATCAGTGGAACAGCTTGCCACTAGACGTTATAAGTGCTCCGTCACTGGAGGTTTTTAAGAAGAGTCTAGATAGTCACTGATCTGAAATAGTATAGTTCTCCTACCTGAACAGGGGACTTAGCGAGAAGATCTCCAAGGCCCCCTCTATTCTGATTAAACTATTCACTACAAATATACTTTACAATATAAACCCATCCACTATTCAGTACAGATATACCATATAGTATATATCCATCAGCCATTCAATATAGATACACTATATAGTATAAGTTCATATACTATTCAGCGCAGATCTCAATACCATGAAATATTGACGTTCCGGAATTTTTGCAAGAAATCTTTTATCTGTGTAGACAATATATCCAGTGTATTGTCTGTCTGGCTGTTAGGTGCTCCTAAATCTAACTCGTTTTTTAGAATTTGGAGTCAAACACTTCGTTCAAAATGGGATGGCATAAATTAGATGGCTTTTCTTTTGCAACGGTCTTCCTCTGTCATTTCATTGAGAAGATGATGGTGGCCCCTAACATGCCCATGCCTTTAACTCTCCCTAAAAAGAACCTCCCCAAAATCAGTCAAGGCATTCGTAGGCATGACTGCCGTATTCTTCTGTGGAATGCAGGTGAACTTCTGTGATACGGTGAAGGACGAGTTAGAAGTCCACTGAAGTTCCCTCTATTTTAGCGCTCAGGAATTTAAAGAGAGCCTTCCAGGATCGCATGGAAGGTTCTTCATGGACAACATTCTCATGTTCTCATGGTGAGCTGATGGACATCAAAGGAATATCTTGCTCATGTTTTCCAATCTGAGGCTGCCTTTGATGTTGACGCTTAATATATAGGTCTCTTAATCAGGAGCTATTGACAGTTTTATCCTACGTGAATTTTGTAGTCTTCTTCTAAATAACAACAACAACAACAACAACAACAACAACTTTATTGTCATTGTACGTGTATACACAGTATACGCATACAACGAAATTCACTTTAACACCCAAAGGCCAGGTCCAACACACATAACAATCCCCAAACACACTCCCACCCACCACAAATTCCCCACCCCTAAACCACCCAAACATCCACACAACAGACCAAGTAATGATGTCCAGCAGCTCACTGATGGTGGCCCTTTAGTTCATGGTTGAGTGCAATTATAGCTCTGGGATAAAAACTATTCAGAAAACGTGTGGTCCGAGTTTAAATTGTTCTGTATCGTCTGTATATTTAGAAGAGTGATTTATTCAGATCTATGAGGGCTTTTCCTTTAGGAAAGACCTTGGAGACTTTCCCAAATGCATATTATTAATGTCTTTTTTTGATTTATTTACTTATTTATTTGCGTTTATCTCTGAGTCAGTACTTTTCGGTAATTCTCAACAGTAGAAGGGTGAGTCTTGATTTCCCAATCTTCCCTATCTTTATCCACAACTTTGGGATTGAACGTTGTTGATCGTTGAGCCGTTTTGTAACCTGGTTAGGTAATTTGAGGATAAATCTAGACTGATTTAAAACAAAATAGTGGGAGTTGCAATAACTGGCATGCCTTATTGTAGTGGTTCTCAACCTGTGGGTTGGGACCCCTTTGGGGGTCGAATGACCCTTTCACAGGGGTCACCTAAGACCATTAGAAAACACATATTTTCAATGGTCTTAGGAATAATTTTATGGTTGAGGGTCACCACAACATGAGGAACTGTATTAAAGGGTCGCGGCATTAGGAAGGTTGAGACCCACTGCCTTATTGGAAGCAAAGTGTCCTTGAACTGTCCCTTGAACTGTGTTGATGATACAATAGTTAAAAAGCTTTCAGAAACTCATTCCAGAGAAACTGGCTGGCTTGTTCAGAGTTAGGGCTTGAAAAGAAGAGGTTCTACTTTAGTGGTGTGTCCAGAGACGGGATTAACATCATTTAGCAACCGGCTCACCCAGCATCGAAAATGTGAGTGCACGTGCCTTCCGCGCATGCATTCAGCCTTCCATGCATGTCACTACTACTGGTTTGCCCGAAGCGGCTGAATCCCACCTCTGAGTGTGCCCTCCAAAATTTTCTAGGATCATATTTTGAAGAAGAACCATGAATCTGAAAGACTCTATTGAAGAGGTGTCAAACTCAAGGCCTGCAGGCTTGATCTGTCCCATGGGGTGTTTACATCTGGCCCATGGGGCCGGTCTGGAAATAACAAAGGACCAGCCCACAGTGCCTATGCTACTGAAGACGGAGTACAGGGGAGACACGGGGGACCCCCGCCACCCTGTTTTCAACCTGGACAGCCTCCTGCAGCACTCTGATGACCAAAATGGGGTGCAGGGGGACCACGCTTCCTCACACTCCATTTTGGCCAGCCAGGTGCTGCAGGAGGCCGTCCGTCCCATCTCCTCCCCCCCTCCCCTCAGCCAGCCCACGGAGGACAACTACAATGCTGATACCTCCCGCCAAGAAATCCAGTTTGACACCCATGCTCTATTGCCATGTCGGAGACAAATTTTCAACCATGTTTCGGGGGGTGGTGCTAAAAAGTGTCCTTCAAGGAGAAGAAGAGTTGCTAGTCCTAAGAACGAGGATTATTCAAACTACTCAAACATAGAGAGATTCACAGCCTTATGCAATTGGAGACTTATTCAAACCCAACGTGGACCTTTCAAATGAACCCAGGGTGCTCTTGATGGAGAGGTAAGAGATAGAGAAAGGATCTCCTCTCCTTCTAGAGGCCTTTATCAGAGGTGGTATTTAGCCGGTTCGTCCAAATTGGTAGCAGAAATTAAATAAATCATATTTAGGCATGTTTTTGAGGCTGGGTGCATGCACAGAAGGCATGCACACCAGCAAAGCGCATGCATGGAAAGCCAGGCAAATGCATGGACAGAGGTGGGGTTGCATGTGTGGATGTGTGTGCACTCATGTTTGTGAACTGAAGGGGAAAATAAAGTCAGTGGCTAAGACGCTGAGCTTGTCGGTCGAAAGGTTGGCAGTTCAGGAGTTCCCTAGTGCCACTATCCCTA
>JAWJVD010000044.1:85547-105857 GCA_038048745.1 Coluber constrictor foxii
ACTCCGTAAATCGCTTGAAGTGGGCTGTAAATGCACTGTTAAGCGGTATATAAGTCTAAGTGCTATTGCTATTTTGCTCCGTGATGAAAAGTCCCAATTGCGTTTGTAAATCAAGGACTGTCTACAAACTCTTCTCTCCATTTAGCCAGGCTTCCGTTGTGTGTTTGCTATTTTAAATCTTCTTGCCTTTTTTTTTTTTTAGAAAAAATTGCTTGTTTTTATCAAAATGATGGGGGGGGGGGGTTGCCATGGAATTCTTGATGCTGTATTTGGTGCATCAATCTCTTTTGACAGCCCACTTCGATCTCCGCGATACGTATTTTGAGGGAACTTCGGAAGAAGAGACACGTAAGAGGTCGAAGTAGCAGGAGGAACAGCCGCGACGTCTTGCCACTGGGTGAAGAAGCATGTGGTGTAACCAGCGCTGTGGCTTGCTGGCCGTGGCAATCATCGGGGCAGTGCTGGCCATCCTTGGAGGAGTTATGATCCCGGTTGGAAATCACGTTGTGCAGAAGACAATAAAAAAGGTAAGAGACATCCACGGTCCCTTCTATTTCTGCATGGTTTCCTCCCTTTCTTCTTCTCAGCATTGAATTGAATTGAATTGAATGACGAAGTATGATTAGACACAAAAGGAAATTGTCTCTGGTGCAGAAGCTCTCTGTGTACATGCAAGGCCACCGAATGATGATAACCACCATAATAATATCAAAGGAAGAAAGATAATAAGATCAATAATAATAACAATACTACAGCCATATGTGCTAGTCGTTCCTGACTCTAGGGGGGCGGTGCTCATCTCCGTTTCAAAGCCAAAGAGCCAGCGCTGTCTGAAGACGTCTCCGTGGTCATGTGGCCAGCATGACTCAACATCAAAGGCGCACGGAACGCATGGTGTCCTAAAGGCCAGAAAGAATGAGATGAAGGAGGGCCGTTGGAGGTGCCCTTAAACAGTCCCAAAAATGTTGATTGGAAACATCTGCTCAAGAATCTCTTTTAAGCAACAGATTATTATTATTATTATTATTATTATTATTATTATTATTATTATTATTATTATTATTATTATTATTATTATTATTTAATCTGTAGTGAGATTCATAGACTTTGAGTCTGGTTAATAGCTCAGCAGCTCGGGTCCTAACCAAGGACCTAGGAACTGTTCAGGTATCGTCGGAGGATGTAAGCTGTTCCGAGTAAGGTGGTTTTTTGTAGAGTCAAAATGTTCAAGTCCAGTAAATTTAGAATTTCTAAATAGTGGGGTAGCCCTTTGGGTATTGCTCCAAGGGCTCCAGTTACAATCGGGACAACACACTATTTCTTTTTCCACAGTCGCTTAACTTCAATTTGCAAGTCCCGGTACTTTGTGATTTTTTTCTTGCTGCTTAACTTCAATCCGTGCATCACCAGGTATTGCAATGTCAATGAACCATACTTTTTTCTCTTCAACTACCGTTATGTCAGGTGTGTTGTGGACCAAGTGCCTGTCAGTCTGAATCCTAAAGTCCCACAAGATCTTGAGTTTCTCATTCTCTAAAACTTTCTCAACCTGATGTTCCCAGTGGTTTTTGCTGTACTCAAATCCAAACTTCTGGCACAATTTCCGGTGAATGATCTTAGCAACGCGGTCATGGCGTTGTAGGTAGTCGGTTTGTGAAATTTTGCTGCACCCGCTGATCAGGTGGTCAACTGTCTCATCTTCCTCATTATAGAGGGGGCATTTGCTGTTGGTGGTAACATGTTGAATTTTTCCCTTCATGCAGTTTGTGGCTAGGGCTTGTTCTTGAGCTGCCAAAATAAAGCTTTCTGTTTCCTTTTTCAGTACTCCTGATCTTAACCAGTTCCAACTTAGTTTCTGGTCAGCTTTGCCTTCAGTACTTTTTAAGTATTGGCCATGCAGAGCTTAGCTTTTCCCATTTTCAGCTCACTGCTCAATTATTTCTTTCTTATAATCTGCTTTTGTTTTAGTTGTCTTTAAAAGGCCTCCTTTATTTACTTCCTTAATCATTAGTTCTTCACTTTTCTGGATGATGATATTATTATTATTATTATTATTATTATTATTATTATTATTATTATTATTATTATTATTATTATTATTATTATTATTATTATTATTATTAAATACAGCTGAAACTACTGCAGGATCTGCCCTGTTGTCTGGGTAAAATCCAGTACCGAATAACAGAGTCATTTCAGCCACTGATTATCTTTTCAGATCTAATGTTTTGTGTTTTGAGTTCTAGCACCGATACCAACTGGGAGCTTCATCTAAAAGTTAATTAAACTTCTTTTGGTTTCATTTCTTCTTCCTTCTGACTGATTAGAGTTAGACCACATGAATGCTGCATTACCATGCAAGCATTCTTGCTTACGTGGCAAACCTTGTTGACATGTGCTTCTGATTCCACAAAAAATATTTGTCACTACCACAACTTCCTCTTGTAGGACTTTGAAATAACCAAGCAGCTTCTGAATTTCAAAGAGCTGCCAGTGTCGGACTGAAACTTAAGGCTTCTCTGAGCTTTTTTTCTCGTGACAACGGTTGAGAGGTAACGTGGTCTTATAATCAGATTCATTATTTAAATAGTAGCATTCACAGTCCGGTACAACCTCTGTCAACCAGCCAGTTGGGTTTCCTGAAATGCTGTCATTAAAGGGAAATGGAGAGAATCTCCGGAAATGCTTCCCTGTTTCCTGTTTTCTTTGGTCAGTTCGACTCTTGAGTATTAACAATTTTGTAAACTCTTCAGATAATTTATGAGCTAGCTACAGATCAACAGAGTTGGAAGGGACCTTGGAGGTCATCTAGTCCAACCCCACCCCACTCAAGCAGGAGACCCTACACCATTTCTGACAGAGGGCAGTCCAGTCTCTTCTTTAAAACTTCCAGTGATGAAGCTCCACAACTTCTGAAGGCAACTTCTGTTCCATGGGTTGATTGCTCTCACGGTCAGAAAATTTCTCCTTATTTCCAGTTGAATCTCTCCTTGGTCAGTTTCCATCCATTATTCCTTGTCTGGCCTTCGGGTGCCTTGGAAAATAGCTTGACCCACTCCTCTTTGTGGAAGCCCCTGAGATATTGGAAGACTGCTATCATGTCTCCCCTAGCCCTTCTTTTCATTGAATTAGACATACCCAGTTCCTGCAACCGTTCTTCATATGTTTTATCCTCCAGTCCCCTAATCCTCTTCGTTGCTCTTTTCTGCTCTCTTTCTGGAGTCTCAACATCTTTTTTTAATAGCGTGGTGACCAAAACTAGGTGCTGTACTCTAGGTGTTATTCTGTTATTGTTTGTAAGCCACCGAAAATAAAAGAGATATAAACCCAAGATTTTGCAGCAGACGGTGGCACTCCCTTCCACTGTCATTTCACGCCGACTGCCCTTCGGCCAGCCATCTTGCAAATATGACAAGTGTCTTTATTTCCTTTTCCATCTCCTTCAAGCCAGAAAGTTCAATGACGTTTCACAGGACAGTCTCTGTGAACCTAATTTAAAATTGCACGTTGAAGTTGTGCATCTAGTATAACAACCTCTCGGGCGGGGAGGGGGGGGGGAGGGAATCCACCTTGCCAAAACCATAAAGCATTTGTTTGTGGTTCACCGGGTGTAGCTTGGCTTCTGTTCTCTCATTTAGCAAATACCCCAGTTCTCCTTTTGAAGAAAGAGCTTAAGGGATCATTAAGGCATGATAGCTGACTCTGCACATTTTTTTTCCCAGCTCCATCTGGTTGCTTCACTTGTAAACTCCGGCCGGTGAGAATTACAATCCCTTGCTTCAACTTTTCCAATCTCGGAGGCACAGCCCAAATTTGGAAAAAAAACCAATGAACTACTGTAGCAATTTCCTTCCTTTAACAGTAAGGAAAAATTGAAAAAAAAACCCGAACCACCCTGTTAAAACTGTTTTTAAACTGTTTTTAAAAATAAATAAAGTTTGTCCTTGGCTAAAGAGGGAAGTGTGCAAAGAGTAAGAGCTCTTCGGTTAGGTTAAAAAAAAAGTAAAAGTCAACAGTTGACATAGCCTTGGCATGCTTGTGACTGGGGTCATTTCATATCTGTTGTAAAATAGAAATATACTTGCTGCCTGTCACATGCAGCCCTCGCCACAGGCTCCAGGTTAAGGAAATGCCTGCGTGGCATGAAATTATGGTGAATTCTTAAGTTTGACTTCTGCTAGGATTCCTCTTAGTGCAATTGTCTATGCGTATTGTTTCTGTCTGCTGACATCCGACAATCAAGTTGTTGCGGGCTGTGCTATCTTACTAGGTGGCTCAGTGGCTAAGACACTGAGCTTGTTGATTAGATTTAGATTTAGATTTAGATTTAGATTTAGATTTAGATTTAGATTTAGATTTAGATTTAGATTTAGATTTAGAATAAGAATAAGAATAAGAATAAGAATAAGAATAAGAATAAGAATAAGAATAAGAATGGAATGGCAGGGAATGGAATGGAATGGCATGGTATAGAATAGAATAAGAATAGAATTAAAATTAGATTTAGATTTAGATTTAGATTTAGATTTAGATTTAGATTTAGATTTAGATTTAGATTTAGATTTAGAATAAGAATGGAATGGCATGGTATAGAATAGAATAAGAATAGAATTAAAATTAGATTTAGATTTAGATTTAGATTTAGATTTAGATTTAGATTTAGATTTAGATTTAGATTTAGATTTAGATTTAGATTTAGATTTAGATTTAGATTTAGATTCCGCCCTTCTCCCGAGGGATTCAGGGCGGTGTTCAGCCATGATAAAAAGACAATAAACCCTACAACATTTAAAACCCATTTAAAACAAAATTAAACAAATTTTGGCCTACTTAGTTAAAAACCCATAATTTAAAATACCCCGTCCAAATTTTTAGTCAGCCAGGCCAACCTGTTGAAATAACAGAGTCTTGAGGGCCCGGTGAAAAGTACGGAGATTGGGAATCGTACATATCGCACATATCTCCGTTCATTCCAGAGGGCGGGTGCCCCCACAGAGAAGGCTCTTCCCCTGGGGGTCACCAGCTTACATTGTTTTGCCGACGGCATCCTGAGGAGCCCCTCTCTGTGGGAGCGTGTTGGTCAGTGGGGGGCTATTGGTGGCAGAATGCGGTCCCATAGATAGCCGGGCCCTAAGCCATGGAGCGCTTTAAAGGTGGTAACCAACACCTTGAACTGCACCCGGAAGACCACCGGGAGCCACTGCAGCTCGAGCAGGAGAGGTGTCACATAGGTGCACTGAGTCGCACCCATAATCACCCGCACGGCCGCATTCTAAACCAGTTGGAGCCTTAGAAAGGTTCGAATCCCTAGCGCAGGTCTCCTGAGTGAGCAGGGAGGCTGGACTAGATGACCTCAAAGGTCCCTTCCAACTCTGTTACTGTTAAAACTGTTAGAACATAACGCAGAAAGGAACTCGACACAGAACAATAGAGCTTGGAGGTCTTCTAGTCCATCTCCGTGCTTGAGCAGGAGAGGTTACACCAGGGATGGCTAACCTTTTTTGCCATTGCATGCCAAAAGTGGGGGGGAAGTATGGGGGGGGGGTTACATTCATGCATGTCCACACCCATCATTCTATGCACCCTGCTCCCTGCGCATGCAACCCCTCACACTACCCCAATTTTGGCACGCGATGGCACGGTGGGCCTAGTAGATCTGTTTTTCGCTCTCCCCAGACTCTAGGAGCCTGGGGAGAGCAAAAACAGCCTTCTCCACCCCCCACAGTCCCCCTGTAAGTTGGCAAATGGGCTATTTCTGGCCTCCAGAGAGCCTCCCACAGGGGGGAGAAGGCCGTTTTCACCCTCCCCAGACTACTAGAAAGCTCTGGAGTCTGAGGAGGGGAAAAATGGGCCTTTACCCCAGGGGTGAAATGTAAAATTTGTTACTACCGGTTCTGTGGGCATGGCTTCATGTTGGGGGGGGGGTGTTAATGTGACTGGTGGGCATGGCCAACTTTTTTTTTTCTTTAAACTTTTCAAAGCATATTTTTAATGCTTTGAAAAGCCTCTCTGCCGATCAGGAACTCAGCTGGGATCGTCAGAGACTTTTCAAAGCATTTTTTTCTTACCACCTCTTCGGCCAAGAGATTGCAGAAAAAATTGCTTTGAAAAGCCTCTGACGATCCCAGCTGAGCCTCGCGATCCTCAGAGGCTTTTTAAAAAAAACTTTTAAAAGCATTTTTTCGTCGGAAGAAAAAATGCTTTTAAAAGTTTTTTTTAAAAAAAAACCTCTGGGGATTGTGCGGCTCAGCTGGGTATGGGTGGGGGGGGCGCACAGGGATTTTTGCTACTGGTTCTTCAAACCGCCGACCGCCATCATTACCGGATCGGACGATCCGGTCCGAACCAGGAGCATTTCACCGCTGCTTTCCCCCCCCAGCAAGGCCTTCCGGAGGCCAGAAACAGCCTGTTTCCTGACTTCCAATGGGCCCAGAAGGCCAAAAATCAGCTGGCTGGCACACACGTGCACCTCAGAGCTGAGCTCATGTGCCCATTGATATGGCTCTATGTGCCACCTGTTCCACGCATGCCATAGACTCACCATCACGGCCTTATACCATTTCAGATAAATGCCTGTGGAACCTCTTTAAAAAACCTCCAGAAGTTGGATCCACAACTTCTGGAGGCAAGCCATTAATTGTCCTCGCCGTTAGGAAATTTTTCCTTAATTCCAGGTTGCTTCTCTCCTTCTTTAGTTTCCATCTGTTGTTTCTTGTCCTGCTTCTGGAAAATAATTTGAGCCCCACCTCTTCTTAGGAGCCCCTCAAATATTGGAACGCTGCTACCATGTCTTTCCTAGTCTTTCTTTTCATGCTGAAAATTATCTTTGATTTTTTTAAAAAATCAAAGGTCTAGAAATTTGGCCAAGGGAAGGATGGAAGTTGTTTCTACTAGACCGACTGGGTGTCCAAATCATTTCATGCTGATTTCTAAATCTCTGGATGCGTCGGAGAGTTATTCCATCCACATTTACCTACACGATCTCGCCAAGTCTATTGCACTACAGAATTAATTACCTTCAAGCACTGTTGTAAAGAACAATTTGCCCTGGAATAGGCGCTTGATTATGTAAACGGATGAAAAGACTGAACAAGTCCAGACGAAATGAGTCAACGATTGTAGCGTTGCAAAAAGACAATTTGCATAACTTCCAGGCAAACAAATCTCAGCCAGTTTCACGCCCTAGAGGGAAACAGAAGTGCCTACAGTATTTGGATCATCAGAAGAGAGGTGATGGCCCCTTGTTCACCCTTTCACCTTTGACGTGAAAAAGCTCGGCAGGGCTGGGCCTGATTATCACCGAGATGGGAAGCAAAAGACAATTCCAAAAATGGTAACTTTGATTGGACTGCAGCATCCTGGGGGGGGGTGGGGGTGGGGAAGGCAATGACAAATCATTGGCTGAAGGTAGAAGAGCAGGAAGGGATCTTGGAGATCTTCTAGGCCAGGGGTCTGCAACCTTAAATACTCAAAAAGCCATTTGGACACGTTTCCCACAGAAAAGAAAACACCGGGAGCCACAAAACCTGGGTGGGCGTGGCCAACTCGATGTCACCCACCAGTCACATGACACACACACACACCCCAGCCATGCCTACTTAGCTGGTCATTAGGGCAGAGAACTAGTTGTTAAAAACACCAGGAACCACAAACTCCTTTTGATATCTCTCTCTCCCCTCCTTCCCTCCCTCCCTCCCTCTGTATTTCTCTATGTCTCCCTCTCTCCCCCCCTCTCTGTATCTCTCTGTCTCTGCCCTGGCTGCTTCTCCGTCCTCCGCCATTGCCCTTATCTTCTCAGGCCAGGCGAGGAGTGACTGGGAGGGGAGGGCCAGCCAGTGGTGGGATCAGCTGACATGAAGCCACAGCAGAGGGCCCAAAGTGCTGCATGCAGCTCCAGAGCCGCAGGTTGCTGACCCCTCTTCCAGTCTAGCTTCCTTCTCAAGCTGGAGACCCTACACCATTTTAGACAAATGATTGTCCGGTCTCTTCTTCAAAACCTCCAGTGATGGAGCACTCACAACTTCAGGAGGCAACTTCTGTTCCACTGAGTCATTGTTGTCACTGTCATGAAATTCCTTCTTAATTTCTTCTTAATTCTTATCTCTCTTCAATAAGTGTCTATGGAGAGTCTCCATCACCCAAGTCATGGTTGTCCCAGAGGTGCTTTTTTTTTTTCGAGAGACAACTGGATTTTCTAGATTTTTCTTTGAAGATATTTCGCTTCTCATCCAAGAAGCTTCTTCAGCTCTGACCGGATGGTGGAGAAGGGAAGGATTGATACTCCTTGCAGACAGCTGGTCATTTGCATCCTTTTAGAGGGTCATTGAGGCCACTCGGAGGTTTATGACCTTAATGAGACCTCAATGACTCTCTCAAAGGATGCAAATGACCAGCTGTCTGCAAGGAGTATCAATCCTTCCCTTCCCCCACCATCCACTCAGAGCTGAAGAAGCTTCTTGGATGAGAAGCGAAACATCTTCAAAAGAAAAACCAAAAAGTCTAGTTGCTTCTTGAGAAAAGCACCTTTGGGGCTCTTCAGCAAGCTCCCATCCCTGTTACTTCTTGTGCTGCCCTCGGATGATTTGAAGAATAGGTTGACCCCCCCACCACCACTCCTCTTCTCTATGGGAGACCCTCAAATATTGGAACACTGCCATCAGGTCACTTCCTTATCTGTCAATCTATATAATATATTTTATCATACTATTAGTCACTGCCTTATATTGCTTCCAGAAGATTTCAGAAGTGGTGTCCGTACAGGCATTTTTGTTTTTGTTATTAGTTACAAGTCATGTTCGACCCATCATGACCTCATGGACAACATTCGTCTAGGTCTTCCTGTCCTCTACCATCCTCTGGAGTCCATTTAAGGTCACGCCGACTGCTTCAGTGACTCCATCCAGCCACCTCGTTCTCTGCCGTCCCCTTCTTCTTTTGCCCTCCATCTTTCCCAGCATTAGGCTCTTCTCCAGGGAGTCCTTCCTTCTCATTAGGTGGCCAAAGGATTTGACTTTCCTCTTCAGGATCTGGCCTTCTAAAGAGCAGTCAGGGTTGATCTCCTCTAGGACTGACCGGTTGGATCACCTTGCAGTCCAAGGGACTCGCAGGAGTCTTCTCCAGCGAGTCTTCTCCAGAGAAGAGAACTTCTCCAGAGTTCAAAGGTCTCAATTCCTGCATTAAGTGAATTCAACTCAGAGGACACCTTTATTTTTAATATAAGTGGATGGACTGCAAGACCAAGCAAGACCAGACAGAAAGACACAGAGAGAAGGACTCACCAGTTGCCAGAAGGAAGCCCACAGTAGGACCTGGGGCCAACAGGAGGAGGAGGAGGAGGAGGAGGAGGAGGAGGAGGAGGAGGAGGAGGAGGAGGAGGAGGAGGAGGAGAGGAGGAGGGAGACAATAGCAATGCTCCTCCAGGAATGGAGCTACTGCAGAACAAGGTCTCCCATGAGCCTTTAGCTAATCCTCTTTTAAAGCCGTACAGATTGTGCAACAGGACACAATGATTTGCGGTTGCACCCGTTGCCTCCTACACATTCTATAGATTAGCAAGACTTTGTTTTACTCGTCCTGATTGCCCCATTATTCTTTTCATTCTGGACTCTATTCATGTATCTCTGTCCTGGTTTGTCTTTGCTTTTCCCTCCTCCTCCCAAGCTGGAAATTTCCATCTATTGTAATGCCTTCTCCTAAGAGAGTCATTTCAAGCCCTTTTGATCGTCTTGTCTGCCCTTTGTGTAGTATTCAGTTGAGGTTGCAGAACTTCAGATCCGTCTTGCTGATAGGCTCTGGCTTATTATATTTGTTCAGCTTTTAGGCTTTTTCCGAAGGATTAGCATGGAATTTTCTGTCATTCTTTCATCTCCCGCCATATTGCTGTAATGGGTGTAATTTTATATCACCTTTGCCCCACAATCCTGCTCTTTCTTTCTTTCTTTCTTTCTTTCTTTCTTTCTTTCTTTCTTTCTTTCTTTCTTTCTTTCTTTCTTTCTTTCTTTCTTTCTTACCAAATTAGCTGGAAATTAATTTGGTTCTTTTTTTTTTCCTTGTTCTTTCACCCAGATAGTTCTCAAGTGGAACGATTTATCTCCCTTACGGTATTTTTCTTCCATAAAAATTCCACTGAGGCAACATTTTTTTAAAAAAAATCACCCTCTTTTATCTTTAGGCCACTTGCAGAAATTCGCTTAAAAAACAGAGAGAGAGAGAGAGAGAGAGAGATATTCTACCGAAATGTCCCAAAGTCAGATGGGATCAAGAGAATTTTTCGTCACATTGCTGCCAAATCTGGCAGAAGGGAACTGTCCAAATTGATTTCCAATGGAATTGTGATGCAATTCTTTTATGTGTTTCATTCTGGGATAAAGTTTAAACTAGAATAGAGCTAGAAAGGGACCTGGGAGGTCTTCTAGTCCAGCCCCAGGCTAGTAATCAGGAGACAGTGAGTTCTAGTCCTGGCTTAGCCAGGAAAGCCAGCTTTTGACTTTGGGCCAATCATCAGGAGACAGGGAGTTCTAGTCCCACCTTAAGCATGAAAACCAGCTTGGATGACTTCGGGCCAATCACCAGGAGACAGGGAGTTCTAGTCCCACCTTATCTATGAAAGTCAACTTTTGACTTTGGGTCAATCACTGGGAAACAGGGAATTCTAGTCCCACCTTAGCTGAAAGACAGCTTCTGGCTTTGGGTCAATCACCAGGAGATGGTGAGTTCTAGTCCCGTCTTAAGCATGAAACCAGCTTGGATGATTTGGCGCCAATCACCAGGAGACAGGGAGTTCTAGTCCCACATTAGCTATAAAAGACAGCTTTTGATTTTGGGCCAATCACCAGGAGACGTTGAGTTCTAGTCCCATCTTAAGCATGAAAACCAGTTTGGATGACTTTGGGTTAAGGAGACAGGGAGATCTAGCTCTGCCTTCGCCATGAAAGTCAGTTGGGTGACTTTGGGCCAATCACCAGGAGATGGTGAGTTTTAGTCCCAGCTTAACCATGAAAGCCAGCTGGGTGACTTTGGGCCAATCACTCTCAGCCCAACCCTTCCCGCAGCTTTATTGCTGGGAGGAAAAACAGGAGAAGGAAGGTGTGTTGGATATATTCACCGGCTTGAGTTACTTGCAAAAATAACATAGGTTGGATAGAAATAAGAAAATAAATAAACAATGCTCAAAACATACAGACCTTCTTCCCCGCCCTCCCTCCTCCTTCCCTCCCTCCCTTGGAATTTGGAATCATTCCGACTCCATGCCTATAACCTCCAGTTCTAAACCCGAGTCACTAGGAGACAGGAAGTTCTAGTCCCACCTTAGCTATGAAATTATAAAATTGCATAATTTGCCAATTCAGCCTTCTGTGATGGGAAAGATTCCCTTTTTCAGTTCCTGATTTTGAAGGCCATGTAGGAAATGATCTGGACGGCAAGCACCAATGTGTCCCTTGGCATGGCTTCTCACTTTTCTAGGAAATGGTGGGGACCAACACTCTTCCCCTTGTTTGCCAACATCTGGGCTTCTTAGCAGACATCTCTTCAATTTGAAGGAGCGATTCATCTGAGCTTTGGAAGCCATGCAGGGATAGGACTTGTGATTATCAAAGCATCATTGATTGTATGTCTATAACCTTGTTGCTGGGATCCTTTCGATTTATATTGACTGTTTCCTAATATGATTTGATTGCTTATTTGTTCCGGATGATTATCATTAAGTGATGTACTTTATGATTCTTGATGAACATATCTTTTCTTTTATGTCCACCGAGAGCGTATGCACCAAGACAAATTCCTTGTGTGTCCAATCACACTTGGTCAATAAAAAATTCTATTCTATTCTATTCTATTCTATTCTATTCTATTCTATTCTATTCTATTCTATTCTATTCTATTCTATTCTATTCTATTCTATTCTATTCTATTCTATTCTACTCTACCCTACCCTACCCTACCCTACCCTACCCTACCCTACCCTACCCTACCCTACCCTACCCTACCCTACCCTACTCTACTCTACTCTACTCTATTCTATTCTATTCTATTCTATTCTATTCTATTCTATTCTATTCTATTCTATTCTATTCTATTCTATTATCTTCTCCTTACTTTATCAGCTAAGTCTCAAAAGGAGAATAGCCCTCCCTCCCTCCCTCCCTCCCTTTTTCGCTCCCTCTCTCTTTCCCTCCTTCTCCTCGGTCTCCCTGGTTTAGCAAGATGGCCCTGTCGCATTGCACCAACAGAAATGAAGGGTATACCCAGAGTGCAGGAATAGCAGTCAAATTATTGGGCCCAAATCAAACAAAAGGTTTTTGAGAAAGAAAATACTTAAAATTTGAAACGCAAACCGAGATCACATCCATGCACAAAATGCAATACTAGGAACACATTAAAGGAACAAGGAAACCAAAGTTGTTTTTTTTTAAAAAAAACCCTTCAAAAACATCACCCGTGGTCATATGTTAAGGGAACGGGAGGTTAAAGGCCACTCAGGTTTTCTTTGCCTCCTCCTCCTCTCTCTTCCTAAACCCCACTCCCTTCTAGCCTTGATGATGTCACCTACTTTGGTAATGAAATGCCAGCAAGAAAACAACCCAGTTAATTACTTTAATTAATTTCTTTAATTAATTAATTGCTATTAATAGTCTCATCTTTCCCATCACCCATCTCCTCCCACTTATGACTATATGACCGTAACCTTGTTGCTGGTATCCTCATGATTTATCTTGACTGTTTCCCTGCGACCATCATTAAGTGTTGTACTTTATGATTCTTGATGAATGTATCTTTTCTTTTATGTACACTGAGAGCGTATGCACCAGGACAAATTCCTTGTGTTTCCAATCATACTTGGCCAATCAAATAATTCTATTCTATTCTATTCTATTCTATTCTATTCTATTCTATTCTATTCTATTCTATTCTATTCTATTCTATTCTATTCTACTCTACTCTACTCTACTCTACTCTACTCTACTCTACTCTACTCTACTCTACTCCTATTCTATTCTATTCTATTCTATTCTATTCTATTCTATTCTATTCTATTCTATTCTATTCTATTCTATTCTATTCTATTCTACTCTACTCTACTCTACTCTACTCTACTCTACTCTACTCTATTCAGCATCAAGGACCCCACACTCATCTCCTTCTCCTCCTCCTTCTCTTTCTCCTTCTCCTTCTCCTTCTCCTTCTCCTTCTCCTTCTCCTTCTCCTTCTCCTTCTCCCTCCTTCTCCTTCTCCTTCTCCTTCTCCTTCTCCTTCTCCTTCTCCTTCTCCTCCTCCTTCCTCCTCCTCGTCCTCCTTCCTCCTCCTCCTTGTCCTTGTCCTCCTCCTCCTTCCTCTTCCTCCCTCACCAACATTGCTACCAGAAGATAGGTAGTGAAGCCCTGGTTGAGCTGACTTTTTTTCTTGCCCATCGCCAGGATTGGATCCATTCTCATAGAGAAAAACTGAGCCTTCTTTGTATCTTTCATGGTCCCGTCCCCAACACAGTTAGAAATAAATCCGGTTAATTCATTCTGCAGGCCACGGAGCTTCCCCTCCCTCCTTCAGCCACCTGTCCAGAGCCTCTGACATCTGGCATAAAAGTGATGACAATTCAGAAATCCACTTTAGCAAACACCACATTCTCTGTGATTTCTAAAACGTTGGTTACAGACAGCCAGGTCACTGTGACATTGAGAATTCAATCAAATATTTGTACAAGCTTTTTCTTCTTTTTTAGATTGTTTCCCAATAGTCTAGATAGCTGTCACTGCTGATATGAAACTTCGTGAGTCATAGTGTTATTTTTTAAGCAAACTCGGATATTCAAAAAATTCCTAGTTGGGAAAAAGAAAAACCCTGGATGCCCAGGAAAGTTGAAAATAACAAAACAAAATTCTTGCTGACTTTTACACCAGCCTCGCTTGGGAAAATCAATAAATTATATGATATGTCCCATGGTTATCAATTATACCGTAGGAGAAGGACAAGCAGAGCCTGGGTGTGGGTGGGTGGAGTCAAGAGAGGAATTAGCTTAGAATCATTACGTTCCCACAAATGGTCTGAGTCTGATACCTCATCAAATTCTTATCTATGTTGTGGTCCACCGGCAGCCTGTGGAGCTGGCAACAGAGTCAGACAGTGAGGAGGCTGGGGAGGAACATGAGTCAATCCTGGAGTCTGGGGAAGGCTCGGACGAGGGCTCTGCGTCAGAGGCAGAGATGGGGCCAGTCTCCGGAGCCTCCAGAGTCTGACATCAGAGAGGCAGAGGAACAGGGGGAGCCTGTTCCCAATGCGTGCATGTGCAGAGCTGCCAGAAGGCAAGAATAGTTAAAACAAAAGGGGCAACTCGGGAGTAAGGCTTGGAGATGACTGGTCCCTCCCATAAGACATAAAGGAGGAGCAAAGATATGTGGGCCTTTGCAGGAGGCAACTTTGTTTGTTCTGTTCTGGTCGGTTTAAATTCTGAAGCTCTGTTCTGACTCTGTTGCTTTGTGTCGCCTTGCAAAGATAATTACCAATTAAATCTTTGGCAGCGTGTCAAGGGAGATAAAGGTGGGTGCATATTAGCCTTATCTCGAAGGACTGTGGCAGACTTCTGTCGGACTGTTTACAAACTATTTGCGACTCAACACGGGCTGTGAATGAACAGAATTCACAGCCGTCGAAATAAAAACAGGGTATTCGGGACTAATCTTGTGCTTTTTACTGTCTCAGGAAGCCTCAGTCAGAACAATCTAGCCATAATTTATTACTGAACATTACTTGACTAGATTCTTAGTATTACAGGCGGGAGCAATAAATCAGCTTAATTGGAATTTAACACATAATCTTCTAACCTGACATATACACCATTTGTCAGCGCTCCAGAGTTCAATGAAATCAGAAGCTCCTATGACATTCGATCTTCTCTCAGTTGATCTTCTGGTGCATTCCCTGTACCAGTTTATGGTCAATAAGAGTCAATGAACAAAATCATTCTATTCTGTTCTGTTCTGCATTCTATTCTACTCCACTCCACTCCACTCCATTCCACTTCGCTCCACTCCATTCCATCCCATCCCATCCCATCCCATCCCATCTCATCTAATCCCATCCCATCCCATATTTTCTATTCTATTCTATTCTATTCTATTCTATTCTATTCTATTCTATTCTATTCTATTCTATTCTATTCTATTCCATTCCATTCCATTCCATTCCATTCCATTCCATTCCATTCCATTCCATTCCATTCCGCCCCGCCCCGCCCCATCCCATCCCATCCCATCCCATCCCATCCCATCCCATCCCATCCCATCTAGTCCAGTGGTGGGTTCCTCCTGGTTCGGCCTGGTTCTGCCGAGCCGGTAGCGGTGGCAATATGATGTCACCAAACCGGTTCTGCCTCCCTCCCCCGCCCTGCCCTGCATTATTCTTACCTTTTATTTGGCCCCATCCCCAATCTATTGCAGCCTCCTGAGTCCCAGCTGAAGGTTAGAGGGGAAAAAACTGTTTAAACTTTTGCCATGGGGCTTCAAAGGGCCGCCCTACAGCTGATCAGTGGTAAAAGAAAACAAATGAGTAGATCGTTGCCTGCAAAAATAAATGGGTAGACCAGTAGTACTGGAAGAAGGAAGATTTGCCTCCTATTCAAGAATGGACATTAAAAGTAGTAAATTTAGCAGAGATGGCCAAAATTTCAGCATATTTGAAGGACCATTCGAATGAGAAATATACGTTGGAATGGAGAAGATGGATTGACTACATTCAAAACCAATATCAGACTAAGAAATTTCAATTAGCTTACGAATGAACGAAGAAATGTTATAATTTACCCGAATTTAGTCTAATAAAAGGGGAGTTAAAGTAGAAGAGGGAGATAGGAGGCTATAGTTAGTTAGCTTATGTTAGCGTATGATTGTCAAATGCTATACCCTGTATTTTGCTCTGGGAAGTTGGGGGGAAGGAGGGTTGGAGGGGGGAAAGTTGGGGTGGGAGGGGGAAGAGGAAACATTTGTAAAATTTATTAAAACTTTTCAATTAAAAAAAAAACCACCTCCGAAACAAATAGATAGATTCCCTAAACTGTCTTACATGCCATTCCAAAAATTCTGCTTAAATATTTGTTGTTGGTTTTTTTGGCCTACGTATTCATTATTAGAAACAAAGTGAGTTTAGTGCACACTCTACTGTCCAGAACTAAAAATGGAAAACTGCAGGATTTTTGCAGCTGTAGCCTTAATTTTGGCTATAGCTCTGTAAAGAACAACGCAGCCCCTCTAGCTGAAGACAAAGAACTGCATAGAAATTAGCTGTGGTTGATTGTTTCCTTCGATGCCTGCTTAGATTTTTGAAAAAACCAATCAATCAATCAATCAATCAATCAGAACAGATCTGGAAGGGACCTTGGAGGTCGACTAGTCCAACCTCTGTTGAAGCAGGCAATACTCTATACCAGTGATGGCTAAGCTTTTTGCCATCGCGTGCCAAAAGTGGGGGGAGCGGGGGGGATCGTGGGTAAGGGTGCCCACATCCATAATTCAATGTGCCCCACCCTCCCATGCATGCACACATGACCCCTACACACACACTTCCCCCTGCTTTTGGCACACGATGTCCCAGTGGGCCCGGTAGGCCCGTTTCCCCCCCCTCCCCAGGCTCCAGAGGTGTTCTAGGAGCCTGGGGAGGGCAGAAACAGCCTTCCTCATCCCTCTGGAAGCCTTCCGGAGGCCAGAAACAGCCAGTTTCCTGACTTCCGGTGGGACCGGAAGGCCTGAAAATCAGTTGGCCAGTGCGTGCATACGCGCTGGAGCTGAGTTAGGGCAACACTTGCGTAACCACTAATATGGCTCCGCGTGCCGCCTGTGGCACCCGTGCCATAGGTTCGCCATCCCGGCCCTATACCATTTCAAACAAATGGTTGTCCACCGTCTTCTTAAAAACCTCCAGTGACAAAGCACCTACAAGGAGCCTGAGTAGCATAGGGGAGTAATGCCTCCTACAAAGGCAGCATGTAAGATCCAGCTGCTGCAATTACTTGCGAGTTCAATCCCAGGCAGACTCAAGGTCGACTCAGCCTTTCATCCTTTATAAGGTGGGTAAATTGAGGACCCAGTTTGTTGGGGGCAATAAGCTGACTTTGTATAAATATAAATATACAAAAAAATATGAAGGCTATTGCTTAACGCACTGTAAGCCACCCTGAGTCTCCGGAGAAGGGCGGCATATAAATCAAATTTTAAAATAAATAAATAAATAAATAAAAACTTCTGGTGGCAAGCTGTTCCGCTGCTTCATTGTCCTCACTCTTAGGACGTTTCTCCTTAATTCCAGCTTGCTCCTCTGAATGATTAGTTTCCATCCATGGTTGCTTTCTACCCTTCTTGCACCTAAACATTGCTGTGAGATAAAAACGATTTACCAGTTTGAATTTCACCAATCCATAATAACCGAGGGGATTTTTCCAGGAAATATTTGCTAGGCCAGGCTCGCTTGGGGGAAATAATGTCTGAAAAGATATCTATTCTAATAGACCAAAGAGGCTATTTTTCAAGAGGCGACAGGACTTTTTTGGGGGGGGAAGACATTTCGCTTCTCATCCAAGAAGCCTCTTCGGTTCTGACTGGATGGCGGAGGATGGAAGGATTTATATCCCTTGAAGACAGCTGGAGGGTCGTTGAGGCCACCGTTGAAGTTTGTTTACATCCTCAGAGTTGCCTCAAACACTCTCTAAAAGGATGCAAAGGACCAGCTGTCTGCAAGGAGTATCAATCCTTCCATTCCCCCACCATCCAGTTAGAACTGAAGAAGCTTCTTGGATGAGGAGCAAAATGTCTTCAAAGAAAAAACAAGAAAGTTCAATCGCCTCTTGAAAAAAAAAACATCTCTGGGACAACCACGACTCGGATGACTGAGAATTTCCATAGACGCTATTCTGATAGACATAGAAAAACAAAACCGATTAAAATATTCTTGTTATTTGGCTTTGCAGGAATCCGTCATTGAAAAGGGAACAATTGCCTATCAGAACTGGGTCGTTCCAGGAAGTGCCATCTACCGACAGTTTTTGGCTGTTTGATGTCCAGAATCCAGAGGAGGTGATGATGAATGGTTCTAATCCAATCCTGAAGCAGAAAGGTCCTTACACTTACAGGTAGGTCAAGATCTGAGGATCAGTACTTCTTGGGGACATGGAAGAGGGATTAGAGCAGAGGTCTTCAAACTTGGCAGCTTTAAGACTGGTGGACTTCACTCCCAGAATCCTCCAGCCAGCTCTTCAACTCTGGGAGTTGAAGTCCACCAGTCTAAAGCTGCCAAGTTTGAAGACCTCTGGATTAGAGAAGCAACAGAGATAGCAACATTGAATTGGGACAAGAGATTGAGTCCGATTTCCTACGCGGTGCAAGATTCCCAATACAGTAGTGGCCAAAATTGTGGGAAACCTTTTGGGAAAAGTGTTATTTTCTAAAACTAGCTATTAACACCACTTTTTTTGTGTGTGGGGGGGGAGTAATACCATAAAATTATATATCAATGGAAAGGTAACTTAATCAAGAATGTAATGCCATAACTTTTAGGAAGGATTTGCTACAGAAATAGCAGTCACAGTAGAAAGAAGAAAAGTGAAACACATGGAAAAAACCTGAGATTTACAAAAATGATCACCATAGGAAAAAAAAACGCGATATACAAACATTTATCACCATGTTAGTTAATGCTTCGTTGGGTAACCTTTAGCATGAATGACGGCCTTACAATGTCTTCGCATGGAGGGAACCAAGTCTTTGAGTTCTGCAGCTGTTTTAATGTGAAACCAAGATTGAATGATGGCTTCTATTAACTGGGTTTTAATGCTGGGTTGCTTCTGACTAACCAGTTTCTTTAGTCAGCTCCTAGATTTTCAAGTGGGTGAAGGTCTGGGCTATTCCCAGGCCATCCCAGCAGTGGAATAGGATTCTCTTGAAACTCCAAAAAGAAAGTGGTGTTATTAGCCATCAAACCTCAAAAATACGCTTTTCCCAAAAGGTTCCCACAATTTTGGCCACGACTGTAGACTGCCCATAATGGAGGAGGATCCATAATGGCTTTGACACATCCGGTAAAGGAGCTGACCTCCTCTCTAGAGTTCAACCTTTGAATCACTTACGAAGATTTTGTAAGACTTCAACCAGAACCTGCCTTTCCAAATGGAAAAGCCGTGGGTTTTTTTTTTTTTTTTACTACAATAAGAGAACAAACAATGGCTCTCTTCACTTCCGTCTATTCGAGGGTCACCTAATGTTAAGACCCAACGATTCCTCTTTGTCCAGAATTGATTTTGGTATATCAGTAACGGATCACTGAAATGAATCATGGCATTGGAGGATTGACATACGTATGTCTGTAAATTTTGAGAGTTTGGGGTTGTTTGTTTTCAGTCTCAATATTTTTTTTTTTTTGGAGTTTAGGTAATAAAAATAAGTACCTATTTTATTTCTCCTCTACTTCTTCCATTCCACCAACCCCCACTTCCTTCTAGCACTAATGATGTTACCTAGTTCGGTCATGAAAAGCCTGAAAGGAACAATTAAGCTCAGAAAACACCCACAATCCTCCTCCTCTTCCTCCTCCTCCTCTTCCTCTCTTCCTCCTCTTCCTTTTCTTCCTCCTCTTCCTTTTCTTCTCCTCTTTCTCCTCCTCCTCCTCTTCCACCTACTCCCTCCTCCTCCTCTTCTCTTTTCCCTCCTCTTCTTCCTACTTTCTCCTCTCCCTCCTCTTCCTCATACTTCCTCCTCTTCTTCCTTCTCTTCCTCCTCTTCCTCTTCCTCCTCTTCCTTTTCTTCCCCCTCTTTCTCCTCCTCCTCCTCTTCTTCCTACGTCCTCCTCTTCCTCCTCCTCTTCCTAATTTTCCTCTTTGCCTCCTCTTCTTCCTACTTCCTCCTCTTCCTCCTCCTCCTCCCTTTCCTTGTCCTCTCCCGTCCTCCTCTTTTGCTTCTCCTCTACTCCATAAACAATTCTCCCAATTCAGAGATAGCACTGATGATGTTACCTAGATGGATCATGAAACATCTACAAGCAAATATCCAAGTTCAGAGAACACCACAGTCCTCCTCCCCATCCTCCTCCCCATCCTCCTCCTCCTCCTCCTCCTCCTCCTCCTCCTCCTCCTCCTCCTCCTCCTCCTCCTCCTCCTCCTCCTCTGTTTCTCCTTTACTCCATAAACCCCATTCCTTTCTAGCATGGATGAGGTTACCTAGTTGGTAATGAAATGTCAACAAGAAAACCACCAGGCTTAGAGACCACACACCTCCTCCTCCTCCTCCTCTTCCTCCTCACACAAGAAACAGCCTGCAGCTCAAATATTCCTTAGAC
>JAWJVD010000044.1:106057-200585 GCA_038048745.1 Coluber constrictor foxii
CGGTATAAATGAAGTTGTTAAGCATGAGCTTAGTTTCAAAACTTTTAAGAGACTCTGTGATTTGATCACACATAGGACTTACTTCAAAGGTGTTTGTGTTGATTTGCATCTCAGTGTCAAAAATTTAACTCATATTGGTATTTACCTCAGGCTGCACCAGCTTTGTTTAAAGCTGGACTCATTCAAGCCTTGATGGACATCTGGATGAGAGCATCAAAATCAAATTTTCTCCAAACGAGAAGTGTGAAAGAAATACTTTGGGGCTATGAAGATCCGTTCTTGAAGAAAATTCCCATGGGGAAAATTAATACAGTTGTAGGAGTATTCTACCCTGTAAGTATGGGCTGAACGGGAAAATTACTTACTTGCGATGTGATTGTAAGAAAAGCATCTGTGCTGGTATAATAGCAATAGCCCTTAGACTTATATACCGCTTCACAGTGCTTTACACAGTGCTTTAAACCACAAACTCTAAGTGGTTTACAAATGGCCCCCAACAATCTGGGCCCTCATTTTACTCACCTCAGAAGGACGGAAGGCTGAGTCAACCTTGAGGCTGTCAGGATCAAACTCCTGGCAGTGGGCAGAGTTTGCCTGCAACACTGCATCTTAACCATTGCACCACTGAGAAAGGAAGGAAGGAAGGAAGGAAGGAAGGAAGGAAGGAAGGAAGGAAGGAAGGAAGGAAGGAAGGAAGGAAGGAAGGAAGGAAGGAAGGAAGGAAGGAAGGAAGGGCACTTAGACTTATATACCGCTTCACAGTGCTTTACAGCCCTCTCTAAAAGCGGTTTACAGAGTCAGCATGTCCTTGTTTGAGGATTGGCTTTTCAATTTTCCATATATATATTTTGCAACTGATTGTTTTAATATTTTGTGTATGTGATAATATATCTTAATCCATTAGTAATTACTAATTATATCAATGAGGTAAATGCATTGACAGTTTTTTGCATCATAAATTTAACATTACTATTGTTGTTTTTGTTTTTGTTAGAATTAATTTTTTTTTACATTTGTGGTGAGTTTTCATTGAGTTCTAGATAACGTGGTGGTCATCTTGTTAAAAAATGAATGGCCTTAGAACTATTTCATTGCAGCATATCTTAGATTTTGTACAGCAGAGTTTTAAATGCTAGCTAATTTATCTTGAGGATGGAGCCTGTTTGTATCAAAAATTATTTTTTTCTCTTCTTTCTCTCTTTCTCTCATTCAAGTACAATGAAACATTGGATGGCCCTTACCAAATTCACAGTGGGAAAAGTGATTTAAACAAGAAAGGAATTATCGTCACTTATAATAATAGCAGGTATGATATATTTGGGGAAATATAGCTTTTTTTAAAAAAATACAACAATTTAGCAATCTGTTCTGTATTGTGAACTCTTGATGTCTCTCTCTCTCTGTCTCTCTCGCTCTCTCTCTCTGTCTCTCTCTCTGTCTCTCTCTCTCTCTCTCTCTCTCTCTCTCTCTCTCTCTCTCTCTCTCTCTGTGTGTGTGTGTGTGTGTGTGTGTGTGTGTGTGTGTGTGTGTGTATATATATATATATATATATATATATATATATATATATATATATATATATATGCTTTCTTCTCTTGTCTTATAGGTTTTTGTATGTATTTTTCAACCAGGAAAATACCCGGTTGAAGAAAAATACAGATAGATAGATAGATAGATAGATAGATAGATAGATAGATAGATAGATAGATAGATAGATAGATAGATAGATAGATAGATAGAGATAGAGAGATAGATAGATAGATAGATAGATAGATAGATAGATAGATAGATAGATAGATAGATAGATAGAATCTATCTATCTATCTATCTATCTATCTATCTATCTATCTATCTATCTATCTATCTATCTATCTATCTATCCATCTATCTTTTTTTTAAAAATTTGATTTATATGCCGCCCTTCTCTGGAGACTCAGGGCGGCTTACAATGCGTTAAGCAATAGCCTTCATACTTTTGTATATTTATGCAAAGTCAGCTTATTGCCCCCACAAACTGGGTCCTCAATTTAACCACCTTAGAAAGGATGGAAGGCTGAGTCGACCTTGGGCCTGGTGAGAATTGAACTCGCAGTAATTGCAGGCAGCTGGATGTTAAATGCTGCCTTAGTAGGAGGCATTAGGCTAATGCCTCCTACGCCACTCAGGCGCTCGCTCTCTCTCTCTCTCTCTCTCTCTCTCTCTCTCTCTCTCTCTCTCTCTCCATCTATCTCTATCTTATCTCTCTCTCTCTCTCATATCTATCTATCTATCTATCTATCTATCTATCTATCTATCTATCTATCTATCTACCTACCTACCTACCTACCTACCTACCTTAAATTCCCCAATACATATGCAGAATATTCAGGCATAGAAAGGCTTGTTGCTTGTCAAGTGGTATTGAAGATCAATAAATTTTCTTCTTGGTTGTCACCCAATGTTGGCCCTCATGGATCAGTAGCATTCAAAGACAATTGTTAAGATCTTGCATAAAATGACTTTATTGTCATCACAGGGTCAGTCCTAAGAAAGTCTTTCACTTGACCCTTAATGTCAAGTCCTTATCATAAATCAGCGAATATTGCATTTTGAATGGTACTCTTGTGCCATCCCAAACACAGAAATGTGAGCAGATTAAGGATGATTAAAAACCCGCGGTGATGCCATTAGGGTTGAGACACTTTCGGGCAGAGCTGGTAAACTATCGCTACCTTTGATTCGTTCATTTCCATTTCATTTCTATGGAAGAAAGAAAGGAAGACTAAGAAGACAAGGACTTCCATTTTTCTAAAACCTTTTCAGAATTTCATTTGGCTGCAATATAATTTGTAAGAGGAAATTAATTTAACTTGAAATTTGATAGCATCCTGCCATAAAGTTTGGGGAGGGGAGATGAAGGGGTTGTGAATGACAGGAATCAGAAATGCCAACCAGAGACAATGGTTGACAGATCCAATGACACAACCTTGAGAACAGAATGCAAACAGCCACCAGAAGGTGGAGTGGTACCAAAACACTGAGTCTGAACTTTACTGGACATCCCCAAATTGACCATGGGGGGAGGGCCTGGGAAAAGGGGGAAATTCCAAGTTTGAGTGGGAAACCCATAGATCTGACTTTGCTACATTGTAACTAACTAGCTTCAGTAAAAGTATACCTTGAACCACAAAATGGAATCGAGGGTCTTTCTTTTCTGAACGCTCAGCTTGGGACAGGTCTGACACTTATTAGTTACACACACTCTTCTTATTCTACCTTAAATTCTTCTACCTTTTTCAATTCCTTCCTATGAAGAATATAATTATAAGAGAATATAATTATATGGAAATTGAATATCTGTCCCCATATTTGTTTAATTTTCACACTTTCTTAGATTCAAAAAACAATTGTTTAGTTCAGAAAACTGCCTGGCATCTAAGTCACATGTTATTTTTCTTCTCCCCCCCCCCCAAAGGACCATTAGTTACTGGAAAAGTTATTGTGGCATGGTGAATGGCACGGGTAAGTCAATGGAACAGTATTGAATGTTCATTTTTGCATAGAACGCACAATAAACATTTTGGCCTGCATTAATATGGGCAAGGTTGGAACTGAAGTCTAGATGTAAAGCTGCTAAAGATCCTACTTCAACACATTAAAAAAAAACAATAAAACAGTGCCCCTGCTTTTTTTCTTTACCCTATCAATATCAAGAAGAAACTTTGAAGTTTACGAAAACAGAAAGATGGATAGATAGCAAGGACAAGTTCCCCAAAGTTAGAAAATAAAGGCTGTATGTTAAGAGGGAAAAATTGGTTGTAATTGCTACACTAAAAATGAAGTGGCATATTTGGAAGGAAAGGTTTTGAAGGATTCTGTCTTTTACAGAAAGCAAGATTAATTTCAGTGTCCCATTTAAATTAATTCTTCCCAAGCATGCCATTTAAGTGTGAGATCATAAGTTCTTAGAATAGAATTATTCATACAGTAGTGGCCAAAATTATGGAAACCTTTTGGGGAAAGTTACATTTTCTAAATCTAGTTAATAACACCACTTTTTTTTTTAATAGTACCATAAAATTATATATCAACGGAAAGATAATTTAATCAAGAATGTCACACAATCACTTTTAGGAAGGATTTGCTATTAGAACAGCAGTTACAGTAGAAAGAAGAAAAGTGAAACAAGTAGAAAAAATGAGATATACAAAAATGATCCCCATAGGAAAAACGAGATATACAAAAATTTATTACCATGTCAGTTAATCCTTCATTGGGTAACCTTTAGCATGAATTATGGCCTTACAACGTCTTCCCATGGAGTGAACCAAGTCTTTTAGTTCATGTGAAACCAAGATTGAATGTTTGCTTCTATTAACTGGGTTTTATTGCTGGGTTGCTTCTGACTAACAAGTTTCTTTAGTCGGCTCCATAGATTTTCAATTGGGTGAAGGTCTGGGCTATTCCCAGGCCATTCCAGCAGCGGAATAGGATTATCTTGAAACTCCAAAAAACAAAACAAAAAACAAAAAGTGGTGTTATTAGCCATTAAACCTCAACAATACACTTTTCCCTAAAATAGAATTCTTTATCGGCCAAGTGTGAATGGGACACACAAGGAATGTGTATCCGGTGCAGAAGATCTCAGGGTAATACAAACAACAAGTGATACATTATAGAATCTATCCCTTTTATATAGAATTATATATTTTGCCTTTTTACACACACAAATAAACAAATATGGGTAGGTTTTGCCGAATTAGACCTAAGCATAGTACATAAAATTATCTGCCACAATGTTCTTCCTGTCAATGACGACTTCAGCTTCAACCACAACAATACACGAGCAAATAATAGATACAAACTCAAGGTAAACGGCTCCAAACTCGATTGCAGAAAATATGACTTCAATAACAGAGTGGTCAATGCCTGGAAGGCACTACCTGACTCTGTAGTTTCTTCCCCAAACCCCCAAAACTTTAACCTTAGACTGTCTACTGTTGACCTCACCCCATTCCTAAGAGGTCTGGAAGGGGCGTGCATAAGAGCACCAGCGTGCCTTCTGTTCCTGTTCTAATATTCCTTTTTACTTACTCTCTTCATGTATTCAATTATGTTTATACTTTTGCCTGTTATCTTATATATGCTTGACAAATAAACTTATGACAAATGTTGGAAAACTGCTTGGACTTCTCTGTGTAACCATGAGGAATGAAGTTAATTTCAAGCGATCCTAACCATGATTGACAGTTTGGTATCCCATGTCTCAGATATTTGAAGTAGCTTCACAAGGTCTACCCAGAGAGCTTCATGATGTTTCCAACTTCTTGATAAATTGGGGGGCCTTATTTAAATGGTAAATCTGTTTCCTAAATAGCTTATTCCCTTAAATCATATGGAATCTATCATTACAAAGTGGTATCACGTGAAGTGTTAATACCACTTTATCATGCCTTGGTAAGGCCAAACTTGGAATCATGCATCCAGTTTTGGTCGCCACAATGTAAAAAAGAGGTGGAGACTCTAGAAAGAGTGCAGAGAAGAGCAGCAAAGAGGATTAGGGGACTGGAGGCTAAAACATATAAAGAATGGTTGTTGGGTATGTCTAGTCTAATGAAAAGAAGGACCAGCGGTGACATGATAGCAGGGTCCCAATATCTCAGGGGTTGCCACAAGGAAGAGAGAGTCAAGCTGTTCTCCAAAGCACCTGAGAGTAGAACAAGAAGCAACGGGTGGAAACTGATCAAGGAGAAAAGCAACTTAGAACTAAGGAGAAATTTACTGACAGTTGTAACAATTAATCAGTGGAACAACTTGCCTCCAGAAGTTGTGAATGCTCCAACACTGGAAGGTTTTTTAGAAGATGTTGGGTAACCATTAGTCTGAAGTGGTCTAGGGATTCCTGCTTAGGCAGGGGGTTGGACTAGAAGACCTCCAAGGTCCCTTCCAACTATTCTATTCTATTCTATTCTATTCTATTCTATTCTATTCTATTCTATTCGATTCGATTCGATTCGATTCGATTCGATTCGATTCGATTCGATTCGATTCGATTCGATTCGATTCGATTCGATTCGATTCGATTCGATTCGATTCGATTTGATTTGATTTGATTTGATTTGATTCCACTCCACTCCACTCCACTCCACTCCACTCCACTCCATCCTATTCCTATTCCTATTCCTATTCCTATTCCTATTCCTATTCCTATTCCTATTCCTATTCCTATTCCTATTCCTATTCCTATTCCTATTCCTATTCCTATTCCTATTCCTACTCCTACTCCTACTCCTACTCCTATTCTATTCTAGGTCTAGTCCACTCCACTGCATTCCACTCCACTCCATATTTTCTATTCTATTCTATTCTATTCTATTCTATTCTATTCTATTCTATTCTATTCTATTCTATTCTATTCTATTCTATTCTATTCTATTCTATTCTATTCCACTCCACTCCACTCCACTCCACTCCACTCCACTCCACTCCACTCCACTCCACTCCACTCCATTCCAATCTATTCTATTCTATTCTATTCTATTCTATTCTATTCTATTCTATTCTATTCTATTCTATTCTATTCTATTCTATTCTATTCTATTCTATTCTATTCTATTCTATTCTATTCTATTTTTTGGGCACCTACTGTTCAATAAATGGTTTTCCAGGTTTTAAGTCCCAATTTGCCTTGAGGTTTTACGTTGGTCAACTCCAGACCAATGTTAGTTCTGGAAGGCCTGCCTTGGCCCTCTGATAACCCAACAGTTGGAACCGAGCAGCTGAGTTGGATGAACAGGGAAGCAGACCCAGCGTCCGTTGTAAAGTCGCACTTTGAATTCAGATGCAGGAATTTTTTTGTACGCGCTGCGAGGCTCTTCAATTCACAAGATTATTCTGATTGTATCTCACAGACGGGGCTTCGTTCCACCCTTTTATGGACCAGAGTGAAGAGCTGCGTTTCTTTTCGTCTGATATTTGCAGGTAAATCATCTTGAACAAAGTGGGCCCTTCCTTTCATCCACAAATACAAGTAAACCATAACTGATGACCAAGGGTGGGCTTCAAAAATGTTAGCAAGGGGTTCTCTGCCTGGCTGCTGGGTGGGAGTGGCCATGATGGGTATGGCCTAGTTGGCCTCCTGCACCACGGGGGGCATTTTTGCTCTCCCCGGGCTCTGGAGGCTTTTCTGGAGCCTCCGGGAGAGCGAAAACGGCCTCCCTAGGCTCCAGAGGCCCTCTGGAGGCCGGAAACAGGCCTGTTTCCAGCCTTCCCAAACTTCCACTAGGCAAATTATTTGCCCTCCCCAGGCTCCGGAGGCTTTCCTTGAGGCAGAGATCTTAACCATTTCATTATCATCCCCATTATTTTGGAGACCAATTGTGGCTCTTTTCCAAAACTCTACATTTCAAGGCCACCTGAGAAGATGCATTTAATGGCTTTGTTTTTGAATGGTTATATATATATATATATATATATGTGTGTGTGTGTGTGTGTGTGTGTGTGTGTGTGTGTGTGTGTGTGTGTGTGTGTGTGTGTGTGTGTGTGTTTTCTGAGGTTTTCGCGGGTGTTAGTATGTAGGTCTTTGGTTATTCGGGTCTTCTCCCGCATAGAATTGGAAGTATCTTGGCGATGTTTCGACGAAGTCTCATTCGTCATCTTCAGGCTGGTGAACACCAGCCTGAAGATGACGAATGAGACTTCGTCGAAACATCGCCAAGATACTTCCAATTCTACGCGGGAGAAGACCCAAATAACCAAAGACCTACATATATATATATATATATATATGTGTGTGTACAGGTGATATCTCGGGTTTCTTCCCGTGAAGAAGAAACCCGAGATATCACCTGTACACACATATATACCCGTGAAAACTTACACAGACAAATATATATATATATATATATATATATATATATATATATATATATATATATATGCCTCCCCAACATAACAATGGACGCTGTTTCCACCTTGGTGAGATGCCAACGATGCTACTCACCCCATCGCCATGATGAAGAGTAAACTTGATTGAAGATCCCCTCATTTAGATCAAGGAACGAAGATCCAAGATGTTAGATGATCAACTGATTCTCGGAGAAATGTGATTGATGACTGTAAGATTGGTGGACGTCCCAAAGGGGCTTTTTCAAAAGGCAACTGAACTTTGAATTTCCTTTGAAGATGTTTCGCTTCTCATCCAGGAAGCTTCTTCAGTTCCGACTCATCCAGGAAGCCTCTTGGATGAGAAGTGAAACATCTTCAAGGAAAACCGAAGTTCCGTTGCCTTTTGAAAAAGCCCCTTTGGGACAAATGTGACATTGGATGACTGAGAATCTCTATAAATAAGATTGCTGGATCTTTTTTTTTTATTTATTTATCATGCTGTATCATCCTTCATAGCGCTGCTCCGTATTATTTTTACGAAACAGGTCAATGTCCGCAAAATTTGAAAGCGAGCAGACGGTGAAAGGCATCCAACTTTATCGCTTCGTTATCCCTCCATCAGCTTTTGCGTCGCCCGTTACCAATCCTGACAATATTTGCTTCTGCACTGATATGGCCGTAAGCGAGAACTGTACATTAGGTGGGGTAATGGATATCAGTGCCTGCAAAGCAGGTAACGGAGTGAAAATACACTTTTTTATTAAAAAAAAAACCAATCCTTCTTAATGATAGAAATGGCTAGAATGTTATGCACCGGTAGACACTCTCACCCCATCTGTAATGGCGTCAAAGCTTGTGTTTTTTGTTACAATCCCAGAGGGAGAGGCTGAATAAAAAGAGCAATGGGGTTTATAGTCAATAAAGCAGGGGGGGTCGAACTCAAGGCCCGTGGGCTGAATCCGGCCTGCGGGGTGCTTAGATCTAGTCCATGGGCCTGCCTTGGAAACAGGGAAGGACTCACTTGTGGTGCCTCTGCCAGCAAAAATGAAGCTCAGGAGGGCCATGGGCTCCATTTTCAGCTGCACCAGCCTCTGAGAATCTCCATCGAGGAATTAGACTATATATAAGCATCTAAATTAGGATGGAGGTGGGACCTCCCAAATGAAACTTTCAACCCCTTATCTTAAATTACTTCAGAACATTTGAGATCAGAACCAATTTGGTTCCAATCGTGCTAATTAACCTGGCAATATTGGATTTTTAATTTATCGGCTCATTGGGCATCTCCTGAATTGAATTGAATTGGATTGGATCGATCATATTACGTAAAGGACCTACAGGGAATTCACAGAACCAATTAGGAAAGGAGAAATGTGGGCCGTTTCCCCAAATTCTTTTGAAGTTTTGGGTTTGGATCGTGTCCAATCGGCCAAGCTTCCTAGGAGTTGTACTTGGTGAGTAAGCTCCACCGAGTGGTTCGCTGCTCTCCCAAAGATAGACACATTTCCACTCAGTTTTGCTAGTAGATTAGAACAATGATACAGCTTGCTCATTGTCTTTGTTTCCCTTTTATTCCTATAGGTAAACCAGTCTACATCTCATTGCCCCATTTCCTGCATGCGAGCAAGGAGTTTTTTCAATATGTTGACGGGTTGAAGCCAGATGTGGAAGAACACAAAACCTTTCTGGATATAGAACCAGTAAGTGACTGCAAATTCCTTCTAAGTCATAGATGTCGACCCTTGGAGATAATTTTGTTCACTGAAGTGAATTGCAATGAAATCATTGAAACAAGTAAGGCAGCTATAGCCTTCTGGCTATTGAGAGACAGCCTTGTCCAATGCTTTTAAAACCCTTCCAAGCTCAGCATCTGAATGCATCCTTTTGAATGCGTTATATTTTTTTTTCTATTTAATGCTGCTAATATTTGAATATTCCCACCCACAAAATTCACTGTATTTGCATGCTTTGTTTTGTTTTCAGAACACAGGATTTACCTTGCATTTTGCCAAAAGGCTGCAGATTAATTTATTGGTGAAACCAAACATAAAAATCACGTAAGTCTCGAGTGTTGTTCTTTTCTATTGATGAAAAGGTAGATTGTTTGTTCGGCATGTATGCTTGTCAGGAGAAGTGGCTAATGGGCAGTAGCATCTTAAATGTAAAGGTTCCCCTCGCACATATATGCTAGTCGTTCCTGACTCTAGGGGGCAGTGCTCATCTCTGTTTCAAAGCCGAACAGCCAGCGCTGTCTGAAGACATCTCCATGGTCATGTGGCAGGCATGACTCAATGCCAAAGGAGCATGGAACACTGTTCCCTTCCCACCAAAGGTGGTCCCTGTTTTTCTACTTGCCTTTTTGACATGCTTTCGAACAGCTAGGTTGGCAGAAGCTGGGACAAGTCACGGGAGCTCAACCCATTACGCGGCACTAGGGATTCGAACCGCTGAACTGCCGACCTTTTGATTGCCAAACTAAGTAGTAGGGGTCGAAATCTGCAAGATGGCAGGCATGACATCCTCACTGAAGCTCCACCCCTTTCCTAGGTGCAGACTATAGAGGTCAACTGTGGCCTTCAGATCTCCCGGAAACCTCTTCTAAAAAAAAAAATCTGATAGGACAGATGGACGACAAGTGGATATAGACTTTAAAATCAACAGGAGAAAAAAAACCCTAAGATATCGACCAATCTCAATTGTCTGAGACACTTCCATTCACATTATAGATAAGGCCTTATTGGCTTTGTTGATCTCTTCCACCCTTCCATAAATTCGGGTGTTTGCCCATCAAAAAGAGAGCTTTTCTTGCTGTGTTTTGCTTATGCCATTAGCATTTTGAAAATGCCACTAGCCTTTTTTTTCCAAAGGTAAGGGGACGTGGCGGTTCAGTGGCTAAGACGCTGAGCTTATCAATCGAAAGATCGGCAGTTCAGCGGTTCGAATCCCTAGTGCCGCATAACGGGGTGAGCTCCCGTTCCTTGTCCCAGCTTCTGCCAACCTAGCAGTTCAAAAGCAGGTAAAAAATGCAAGTAAAAAAAATAGGGACCACCTTTGGTGGGAAGGGAACAGCGTTCCGTGCGCCTTTGGCGTTGAGTCATGCCGGTCACATGACCATGGAGACATCTTCGGACAGAGCTGGCTCTTCGGCTTTCAAACGGAGATGAGCACTGCCCCCTAGAGTCGGGAACAACTAGCACATTTGTGTGAGAGATACCTTTACCGTAACAATCTAAAAAGGGGGTGTCAAACTTGATTTCATTGAGGGCCACATCAGGGTTGTGTTTGACCTTGGAGGGCCGGGATGGGTGTGGCCAGCTCGACATGACTCATGTGGTGACCCAAGCACTCTGCCAGCAAAAACGGGCTCCCGACCTCCATTTTCGGCTGCGACAGTCTCCTGCAATCCTCTGCCAGTGAAAACTCTGCTGTGTGCAGTCTTGATTACTTTCCACCCATTGCTTCTTGTCCTACCCTACCCTAAATGAATGTAGGCATTTCCAATCAGTTGGAGGAACAAGTAACACAGAGATTTTCTCCACAAGGCAATTTCAGCCAGGCTCCAAGAAAAATAGTATAGAAATCAAAGTGACATGGTCCTCTTTTCTTGTAGGCTCAGAAAAAAAAGCTGACCCAAACTGAGTTGTCCTAATGTTGCTGTTCTTTTTTTTCCCTTTATTTTTATTTCCTGCAGAGCACTAAAAAAAGTTAAACATCACTTTATCTTTCCTATTTTGTGGCTGAATGAGGTCAGTGGAAGGTTTTTTTGTTTTTTTCTTCAATTGCTGCAATCTTTCCTTTATACATTAGGGACCAAATTTGTGGAAAATCTTTTGGGAAAAGTGTATTTTCTAAAACTAGCTAATAATACCATTTTTTTTTTCTGAGTAGTACCATAAAATTATATATCAGTGGAAAGATAATTGAATCAAGAATGTCATGCAATAACTTTTAGGAAGGATTTGCTATTAGAATAGCAGTTACAGTAGAAAGAAGAAGCGTGAAATACGGAGAAAAAAATGAGATATACAAAAATGATCACTATAGAAAAAATGAGATATACAAAAATGATCCCCATGTCAGTTAATACTTAATTGGGTAACCTTTAGCATGAATGATGGCCTTACAACGTCTTCCCATGGAGTGAACCAAGTCTTTGAGTTCTGCAGCTGTTATCATATGAAACCAAGATTGAAGGATTGCTTCTATTAACTGGGTTTTATTGCTGGGTCGCTTCTGACGAACCAGTTTCTTTAGTCGGCTCCATAGATTTTCAATTGAGTGAAGGTTTGGGCTATTCCCAGCCCATTCCAGCAGTGGAATAGGATTCTCTTGAAACTCCCCCCCAAAAAGTGGTGTTATTAGCCATCAAAGGTCAAAAATACACTTTTCCCAAAAGGTTTCCACAATTTTGGCCACTATCTGACTCTTTGACCAATCTGGGATGACTATTGATTGAACCCACTAAAAAGGGGGGTTGCGTGGGGGCGGGAAATCCCCAGAAAAAATCTGCTTCTATGCAATCATCTACTAATCATGGAGGGATTAAGAGCTCGTCTCAATTCTCCAATCGGGGAGAAGATCCAGAGATCCTGTCCTTAACTGGTCCTGCTTTCCTCCGAAATAAAAGCAGTAGAAACCTACTTCCAGGATCACTCGTTCTCTCCTTTCCCAGCCTTTGCTGGTTCCCCCCTCCATGTAAACTTCTCAATCCTGTTATTCAGCAGCAGTGGTGGGATTCAAATAATTTAACAACCGGTTCTCTGCCCTAATGATTTCTTCCAACAACCAGTTCACCAAACTGCTCAGAAAGTTAACAACCGGCTCTCCCGAACTGGTGCGAACTGGCTGAATCCCACCACTGTACAGCAGGAAGCAAGAAAATTCTGAGTGGTTTCCTTTTGCATGGTACGAAGTCATCCGGCCCATCGATCAGGAGATGTTGTTTCTGCTTTCTTCTTGCCTCTGTGCTACAGTGTTGACTGCACGGATGACGATCCGGTACTTGGCCATTCTGGTTAGGGGTTTTCCTCACATTGCTAACTGGGGAAGGGGCACATTTGTTGAAAACCCAGGGCTGTAGAAGTGTTTCTCCATGGAGAATGCCCCCCCCACCTTTCCTGCAGCCATTAATTTTTGACACAGCAGAAAGACATTGTTAAACACATGGAGAACAGTGTTGGGATTCAGCCGGTTCGGGAAAATCGGTGGTTAAATTGCTGGCTGGCTCTGCCCCTTCCCGCCGTGCCCCTTTCAGGAGTCCCCACGCGCTCCATTTTGGCTCCCAGGTAAGGAGGCTTCAGGGAGGCCTAGGCCCAAGATAGGGTGGAGGGGGCAGAGGTGGGTTCTACTTTCATTTACTACCGGTTCGCAGCAGTAGTGCGTATGCGCAGATTGTCAATTATGATGTCTGGGCAGGAGGGTGGAGCCTCCCGCCACTGTTACTACCGGTTCTAAAGAACTGGAGCAACCCACCACTGATGTGTGTGGGGGGGGGCACCCGCAGTGGCCCATTTTTGCTCCCAGGAAGCTTCAGGGAGGCCTCATAGGCCCAAAACGGGCCACGGGGCAGGGAGCAGCCCATTTTCGCTCCCAGGGGAGTGCAGGAGGCCACATGCTGCCTGCCACACCCCCTGGCCACACCCACCATGGCCACGCCCACCCAGCCAGTCATTAGGGCATTGTTAAATGATTTGAATCCCACCACTGACAGAGACTAATAGCATTCATAACCCGTTTGTATTAAATCACATGTCTGTGGAGATTCTCAATCATCCAGGTCAAGGTTATCCCAAAGAGGCTTTTTCAAAAGGCATCTGGACTTTGTTTTTCCTGGAAGAGGTTTTGCTTCTCATCCAAGAAGCTTCTTCAGTTCTGACTGAAGTCTGAGTCGGAAATGAGTCAGAACTGAAGAAGCTTCTTGGATGAGAAGCGAAACCTCTTCTGGGAAAAACAAAGTCCAGTTGTCTTTTGAAAACACACACCTACACACAAACACACCTTTGGGGCTATTAAACCAGATATAAGGATTCTCCAGAACTCAGTTCCTTGCTATGTTGTTCCTCCTCTTTCTGCTGGCTTTCCAACTGATCACAGAGCGTCCATTTGCCACGTGCCATAGTCTTTTTCCCTTTTTGCTGCATGCTGAGTACTCTATTTTATGCAAAAATTGTGCAAATTGCAAAATAGCACTTATTTGGGAAGAGCATTCCTGTTGCTGCGTGAGTGGTACAGTAGCCAAGAGGTGGAGCTCTCGCCTCACAATCAGGAGGCTGTGAGTTCAATCCTAGATGGAGGCAGATATTTCTTTCTCTGGACACAATGAGAATATATCTGCTGAACCAAACTCCGTACTGGCAACAGGAAAGGCATCTGGCCATTAAACACTCTACTAGCTCCATTCAGTTTCCCGGACTCCACCCTGCAAGGGATTATAGAGTTATTAAAAGAAGATGGTCATTCCTGCTGCTGGGTATTCAGGCTGCATTTTTCTGCTGGAGAAGATGCTGAAAAATAATTTCTCTCTCTTTCTCTTTCGCCAGACGGCTGTTATCAGTGAAGAGAAAGCAGAGGTTTTCCGATCCAAAGTGACCAACAAGATCAAACTGTTGCACTTCCTTGAGCTGGCGCTAATGATCTTCGGATCTGTGATCTTCCTGGGATTCCTAATTGCATTTTTCCTATGCAAAGGAAAGAGCCCTAAATAAGTAAGTGAGGTTTGGAATTAAGATCTGTAATTCATTCATTCATTCATTCATTCATTCCTTCATTCATTCATTCGGAAGGGGTCTTGGCTCCACCAGATTCTGGGTGCCATAGGCCTTCCTGCCTGCCTTTCTTTCTTTCTTTCTGCCTTTCTTTCTTTCTTTCTGCCTTTCTTTCTTTCTTTCTTTCTTTCTTTCTTTCTTTCTTTCTTTCTTTCTTTCTTTCTTTCTTTCTTTCTTTCTTTCTTTCTTTCTTTCTTATTTCCTTCCTTCCTTCCTTCCTTCCTTCCTTCCTTTCTTCATTGATTTAGAAAATATATATTGCCACCTACTCACACATGACAACTCAAGGTGGCTTAAAGGTAAAGGTTCCCCTCGCACATATATGCTAGTCATTCCTGACTCTAGGGGGCGGTGCTCATCTCCGTTTCAAAGCCGAAGAGCCAGCGCTCTCCGAAGACATCTTCGTGGTCATGTGGCCAGCATGACTCAACGCCAAAGGAGCACGGAACGCTGTTCCCTTCCCACCAAAGGTGGCCCCTATTTTTCTACTTGCATTTTTTACCTGCTTTCGAACTGCTAGGTTGGCAGAAGCTGGGACAAGTCACGGGAGCTCATCCCCATTACGTGACACTAGGGATTCAAACCGCTGAACTGCTGACCTTTTGATCGACAAGCTCAGCTTTGGACAGAGACGTCTTTGGACAGCGCTGGCTCTTCGGCTTTCAAACGGAGATGAGCACCGCCTCCTAGAGTCGGGAACAACTAGCACATATGTGCAAGGGGAACCTTTATCTTTACCTTTAGTCTAATGAAAAGAAGGACTAGGGGTGACATGATAGCAATCTTCCAATATTTGAGGGGCTCCTACAAAGAGGAGCCCCTCAAATATTCTATTATTCAGTCATATCAGTGGTGAAATCTGAACCGGGTTGCCACTGGTTTGCTGGCCGTGAATGCACAATGTGTGTCAAACATGTGCTCACATGCACGGTGAACACCAAAATCACACTGCACGTGTACACATGCATATTACATGCCAAATGTGTGTTTCATGCAGAAAAAAGAAACTTGGGAAGGTAAGTAGAACAGCGAGGGGGGGGAAACAGCTGTGCCGTGCAACTTTAATTCACTAGAAAGCAGAATTTCCTGCTTTCTAGCGATTTTAAATCACGTGGCACAGCTGATCGTCGGAAATACCAGTTCGGAGAAATTGGTAGGGGTTTTTTACTAGCGGTTTGTGCAAACCGGTAGCATTTCACCACTGAGTTATATAGGACTTCCAGTTATTGATCCTTACTAGCAACAGGAAAATACAGTGATGGACGCTGATGTGTTTTAAGTAGCTTGAGGAAGAGATAAGAAAGCAAAGATAAAATAATAATAGTGTTGTGGCTCCGTTGCCTGAGCCTATGTCATCGTCAGGAGAGGACTCTGAGAGTGAGGGAGAGGAGTTGGCAAGGCCTCCTTCTCCAGGACCCTCCTCTCTGGCAATGCCTACAGAGGACACCGAAGGGCAAGAGATAGGCCCAGAGCCAAGCATGTCCCCACAGCCACAGGTGGACAGTGATGAGGGTAATGAGCCTTGGCTGGACCCTCACCAGTGTCGCAGAGACAGGTGCACGCAACAGAAGAAAAGGCGTGCCCGTGATTAGCTGACTCACTGGACCACACCCCACAGGCTATAAAAGGGGGTGCGTTAAGCATTCAGACTCTGTGATGGACAAAACTAAATCCTTGGAGTCACTTTGCATCTCGGCTTCAGATTTATTCCTGGACAATTGTTGTGGTGTGTATTTTCTTCTATGTAGATAAAAGTTTTTGGCAAGCAGCTGCTGGGATTGCTGCCAAGCGCCTTATCGGACAAATTGGTTGCCTGCCAGTTTATTTAACCCCCGGCTGTCTGTCTGAGTGTGTGTGTGTGTGGGACGGGGACAGAACAAATATGGCTCTTAGAATCTTGGCTCCAGGATGCATTCAAGTAGAAATTTAAGTCCCAGTCAATCATCCAACATTTCTGGATTTATCGGACTCATTCGTGTTATTTTCTTTTCTCAGCCTGCAGGACGATGCTGCTGGTGAAAGCATCCATTTCTTCCAATTTCAAGCAGAGAGTAGACCTGCCATCCTTGTGTTTGTTGTTCCTTGTGGTCTGTGTATGTCAATATCCTGCGGAGACGCCTGCCATACAAGCGGTGACAGATAAGTCATTTTTCCAACCAGAACTCTACGGACATTCAAGTGCCCTGTTTTGACCCCTCATCGGAAAGACTGGCACGAAAACCTGAACTTCTGGGCCTCTCTGAAGAAAATCCCATTTTCTCCCCCTTCAGAAGGAAATTCCATTTTGGATTTGGATTTGTTCTGCCCGCTCTGCAGTTCGGTTGCCATTTCCTCTGAGTTTTTGCACCTTGGGAGTTGAAGGACGGGAACCGAAGTTACACAACGGAGTGGGCTGGATTGGAAAAGAATTATTCTAATTTTTTGGCCTCCCACCCCACTGAAGAGCCATAGCTGTGTTTTGTCTTCGAAAGCTGTGACGTTGTTTTGTTTTGTTTTGAAGGAGAGGAATAAAGACCAACAACTCTAGAATATTAATTGCTAGTAAAGAACTTTCCCAAAAGGCCTGTTTGGTTATTTGAGTTTCTGTCCACCCCACCCCCAAGCCAGTGGTGGAATTCAAATATTTTTCCTACCGGTTCTGTGGGCGTGGCTTAGTGGGCATGTTGTGGCTTGGTGGGCGTGGCTTGGTGGGCATGGCAGGGGAAGGATACTGCAAAATCGCCATTCCCATCCTACTCCACGGGGAAGTATACTGCAAAATCCCCATTCACTCCCCACTCCAGGTGGAAGTATACTGCAAAATCCCCACTCACTCCCCACCCCTGGGGAAAGGATACTGCAAAATCCCCATTCCTTCCCCGCTCCTGGGAGAAAGATACTGCAAAATCCCCATTTCCATCCCACTCCAGGGGAAAGTATACTGCAAAATCCCCATTCCTTCCCCGCCCCTGGGAGAAAGATACTGCAAAATCCCCATTCCCACCCCACTCCTGGTGGGGGAAGGATACTGCAAAATCCACATTCCCTCCCAACTCCAGGGGGAAGTATACTGCAAAACCCCATTCCTTCCCCACTCCTGGGAGAAAGATACTGCAAAATCCCCATTCCCAGCCCATTCCTGGTGGGGGAAGGATACTGCAAAATCCGCATTCCCACCCCACTACTGGGGGAAGGATACTGCAAAATCCCCATACCCACTTTACTCCTGGAGGAAAAATACTGCAAAATCTCCCTTCTCATCCCACTCTGGGACCAGCCAGAGGTGGCATTTGCTGGTTCTCCGAACTACTCAAAATTTCTGCTACCGGTTCTTCAGAACCTGTCAGAACCTGCTGGATTTCACCCCTGCCCCAAGCTCCCATAACCTTCCCTGTTTGCCTTTTGCAAACTTGCAATGTAGTTTTCTGGGACACTTGTTGTGGAAAGATCTCCAACAATAAGCATCTTAAACAGACAACCTTAATATTTTTGGCAGGGCCTCAAAGCTTGAACAGGCAATGCTTTTGGCCTCCGTCGAAGCTAGGTGAGATTCTGTGTCATGCATAAGTGGTGTCGTTTGGGGGATGAAATATGAGCTTGTTTCATGCAGTTTCCCCACTTTCAGAAGGAGCGAGAAACTATGCAATTGGGCACCAGCCAAGATTGTAACCTAAGGGACGCGGTGGTTCAGTGGCTAAGACGTTGAGCTTATCGATTGAAAGGTCGGCAGTTCAGCAGTTCGAATCCCCAGTGCCACATAACGGGGTGAGCTCCCGTGACTTGTCCCAGTTTCTGCCAACCTAGCAGTTCGGAAGGACATAAAAAATAGCAGTAGAAAAATAGGGACCACCTTTGGTGGGAAGGTAGCAGTTTTCGGTGCTCCTTTGGCGTTGAGTCATGTCGGCCACATGACCACGGAGACATCTTCGGACAGCGCTGGCTCTTCGGCTTTGAAACGGAGATGAGCCATGAGAATGAGAAATGGGATGAGAGTCGGGAACGATTAGCACATATGTGCAAGGGGAACATTTACCTTTGCAAGGTTGCAACAGCAATGTAGAGAGTCAGTGTTGAACTACAATGGGGGGGAATCCAGTTTCTAATCCTTCCTCAGCCACAGAGTTTCCACAGGTGACCTTGGGTGAGTGGCACTCTCTAACCCCAGCCTATTTTCTAATTATGTAGGTAGAAGTGCTATTATGCCACCCTGACCTTCACAAGGTAAATGTCACCCTTATTAGGGTGACATAATAAGAGCGTCACCCTTATTATTAGTCAAATAATTTCTGTTTACTAATAGAAATTAGTAAATCAGCATAAATATGCGCCAGTTGGAATTTAATGACCTGGGTTTTGCTATTTGTTCAGACCTGGCTCCTAAACAAGACAAACCCTCTGTAGTTAATTAAATAATTTCTTTATTAGGAGTGCGGGCACCCTGATATTGAACTGAAACTGCTTTGTCAACCTTCAATTTGGCCAGCCTTCAATTATGTCGAGTCTTCACGTTTGCAAATCTAAATCTTAATTACTTTTCCCCCGCCCCCCACATATCTCTCAATCATCTTCCGCTGAACAGTTGATGTTGAACTTTGCACTTTGACCTCTTTTGCAAACGTGCATAGAGCTCTCCGATACATATTTTGAACGAACATCAGAGAACATCAAGTCAAAGGAACAGAAGGAGCAGCGGCAAGGACCTCCAACTGTGTGAAGAAGCATGGGGTGTAATAAAAATTGTGGCTTGCTGACGGGAACAATCATTGGGGCAGCGTTGGCCATCCTCGGGGGAATTTTAATCCCAGTTGGAAATAACCTCATCGAGGACACAGTAGAAAAGGTAAGAGCAGCCTCTAATCCCTGCATTTCTAGTCACTGTCTTCTAAAACTTTTGCTTATACAGTAAGCACAGAAGGAATGTGGTGGCTCAGTGGCTAAGATACTTTATTTATTTATTGGTTCAATTTATACGCCACCCTTCTCCGGAGACTCAGGGCAGTTTACAATGTGTTAAGCAATAGCCTTCGTACTTTTGTATATACCTGCTTAGTAGGGCTTTCACCCCCCCCCCAAGTGGTGTTCTTTTTTATACAAAGTCAGCTTATTGCCCCCACAATCCGGGTCCTCATTTTACCTACCTTAGAAAGGATGGAAGGCTGAGTCAACCTTGAGCCTGGTGAGATTCGAACTTGCAGTAATTGCAGGCAGCTGGTGCTACTTAACAGCACTTTAGTCTTCCTGCACCACCAAGGCTCTTAGTCTGAGCTTGTCAATCAAAAGGTTGGCAGTTCAGCGATTCGAATCCCTAGTGCTGCGTAATGGGGTGAGCTCCCGTTCTTTGTCCCAGCTTCTGCCAATCTAGCAATTCGAAAGCACATCAAAACTGCAAGTAGAAAAATAGGGACCACCTTTGGTGGGAAGGGAACGGCGTCCTGTGCACCTTTGGCATTCAGTCATGCCGGCCACATGACCACGGAGACGTCTTTGGAAAGCGCTGGCTCTTCGGCTTTGAAACGGAGATGAGCACCGCCCCCTAGAGTCGGGAATGACTAGCACATCTGAGTGAGGGGAACCTTTACCTTTAGGCTTAAAATTGCCAAGGTTGGAGACCCCTGCTGTAGTTCACTCTGTGGCAATCACCACCTATCTGCTATTCAGCTAACATCTGCTGATTTTCTGGCTGATTTATTCTCCAAATGGAGAGGTTTTTTTGTGGGGTGGATGAAAAGTAAACAAATGAGTGAGATGTTCCTTTGATCGTCTATTTGCAGCCAGGGAAGGCAGAAGTAGAAATTATGTCTAGTTGAATGAAAAGAAGGACTAGGGGAGACATGATAGCAGTGTCCCAATATCTCAGGGGCTGCCCCAAAGAAGAGGGAGTCAAGCTATTCTCCAAAGCACCTGAGGGCAGGACAAGAAGCCATGGATGGAAACTAATCAAGGAGAGAAGCAACTTAGAACTAAGGAGAAATTTCCTGACAGTGAGAACAATTAATCAGTGGAACAACTGGCCTCCAGAAGTTGTGGATGATCCATCACTGGCAGTTTTTAAGAAGAGATTCGATGATTATAGTCCCGTGATGGTGAACCTATGGCACGTGTGCAAGAGGTGGCACACAGAGCCCTTTCTGTGGGCACACGTGCTGTCGCCAGCTGCTCTTTTGGTTTCCAGCCATCTGGTCTTCGCAGGCGCCAGAACACTGAAGAACAGCCTGAAAACAGCCCGAAAAATGTTTTTCAGGCCGTTTTTAGGTCATTTTTCAGACCATTTTCAGGCTCTTTTTTGGGCCGTTTTCAGAAAAATGGCCAAAAAACAGATATGCACATACTAGCCAGCTGATCTTTGGGTTTCTATTCCGGCACGCACACATTCGCACTTGCACGCACATTCACATGCGTTCTGTTTTGGGCACTCAGTGCCGAAAAGGTTCGCCATCACCGGTATAGTCTCTTCTGTTCAAACAGGGGGTTGGACTAGAATATCTTCAAGATCCCTCATATGTTCTGAGCAACCAATTGCAATTGATCCAAGAACACCATAGAAAGAAATATGCCAATTTCATCCAGAACTCAAGATAAAAAGAGCCTGGTGGCGCATCAGCTTAAGCAGCTTAAGCAGCAGCTTAAAGTAGTGTTAAAAGTGACACCAGCTGCCTGCAATTATTGCAAGTTTGAATCTCACCAGGCTCAAGGTTGACTCAGCCTTCCATCCTTCCGAGGTAGGTAAAATGAGGACCCAGATTGCGGGGGCAATAAGCTGACTTTGTATAAAAAAGAACACCGCTTAGGGGGGAGTGAAAGCCCTACTAAGCAGGTATATACAAAAGTATGAAGGATATTGCTTAATGCATTGTAAGCCGCTCTGAGTCTCCAGAGAACGGCGGCATATAAATTAAATAAAACTCCAGGATAAAAATAGTTGAATTTTTAGCTGTCAAAAGAGCTGACTTGAGCTCGGAACATTTGTAAATTTCGAAGAATGATGTGATGTCTATGACTTCATAACTAGAGGTGAGTTTCATATAATTTAACAACTGGTTTGCCCAGAATTGAAAATATGAGTGCACCCGCCTTGCACACATGCACACTGTGTCAAAAACACGGCAATTTGCTCGCGTGTCCCATCTGCAAATTCGTGCAGCATCACAAAACACAGTGATATAGGATGGGATTGTGCCCGGGAGGGTGGGCTGGCAGGTTGCAACAACTACTCTGAACTGGCTGAATTCCACCCTTGTTCATAACCTTAAAATTCTAAAACGTGTGGTATTTTTTTTAAGACACAGCTGAGAATGCTACATCTGAGAATGCTTTCCCATTATCTTGGCCAAAATCCAGCATGTAATAAAACAATAACTTTAACTGCTGATAATCTTTTTTTTTTAATTTTAATTTTTCCATTTTTCCAATTTATATAACAATAAGCATTTTTAACAGCACTGTGTCATGAGTCTCTTACAGTTATCTACATTTATTTCTATACATTTTTGTTTCTCTGTTCTAACCATTTATACCACTTATCCCAAACCTCGTAAAATTCTGTTTCTTCCTTGCCTTTTATTTCTAATGCAAGTTTATACATCTCGGCACATTCTAATATCTTATGAATAATCCTCTCGTTGGCTGCTATATTTTCAAGTTTCCAACATTGGGCATAAACAATTAGTGCTGCTGTTATTATATGTAAAACGATATGTTGGAGTTGCTTCTTTATCTTTTGATTAATTATTCCTAATAAAAATAATTCAGGTTTAAATTCAATTTGTACTCCTGTTATTTCCTGTAACCATCTCCTTATCTGTTCCCAATATTTCTTTGCTTTGGGGCATTGCCACCACATGTGATAGAATGTTCTGTCCTTATATTTACACTTCTAGCAGTCCGGTTTCATATTTGCATATATTTTAGCCAATCTCGCCTGTGTTAAATGCCACCTATAAAACATTTTGTACTGATTTTCATCTGAATTCATCTGAGCCTTGGAAGCCATGCAGGGATAGAATTTGTGAACATCAAAGCATCTATCTTCTCCTTACTTTTGCAGCTAAACCTCAAAAAGAGAACAGTGGGTTTTTTTCTCCCTTTTCTTTTCTTTCTCTCTTCCTGTTCTCTGCCTCCCTTGTTTAGCAAGATGGCCCTGATATTCTGTGCAAACAGAGATGAAGAGCAGGCAGAGTGAAGGAATAACAGCTCTTACAATGAGTCCAGCCTTTGAGAAAGAAATTCATTTAATAGTTAAATCTTTACTGAGATGAAATCCATGCACAGAATGTGATACTAATACACACGTCTTCTTCTTCTTCTTCTTCTTCTTCTTCTTCTTCTTCTTCTTCTTCTTCTTCTTCTTCTTCTTCTTCTTCCTCCTCCTCCTCCTCCTCCTCCTCCTCCTCCTCCTCCTCCTCCTCCTCCTCTTCCTCTTCCTCTTCCTCTTCCTCTTCCTCTTCCTCTTCCTCCTCCTCCTCTCTGTATAGTCTACTAGTTGTATCATCCATGTTGCATGTGCGGGTTTTACAGCTTCAACATTCCCCTGAGTTCAACTGAGCGAGGACCTGGCTTCTTTCTTCTTCTTCTTCTTCTTCTTCTTCTTCTTCTTCTTCTTCTTCTTCTTCTTCTTCTTCTTCTTCTTCTTCTTCTTCTTCTTCTTCTTCTTCTTCTTCTTCTTCTTCTTCTTCTTCTTATTCCTCCTCCTCCTCCTCCTCCTCCTCCTCCTCCTCCTCCTCCTCCTCCTCCTCCTCCTCCTCCTCCTCCTCCTCCTCCTCCTCCTCCTCCTCCTCTCTGTATAGTCTACTACTTGTATCATCCATGTTGCATGTGCGGGTTTTACGGCTTCAACATTCCCCTGAGTTCAACTGAGCGAGGACTTGGCTTTCTTCTTCTACTTCTTCTTCTTCTTCTTTTTGCTAAAGAAGAGAGACAGAAAACAGGAAGAGAGAAAGAGAGAAAGAAAACAAAGCCAGTTCTTCTCTATAACAGCATCGTTGTGTCAAGGGAATGGGGATAAGGGAGGTAAAGGGTCACTCAGGTTTCCCCAGAGTTTTCTTGCATAATTCTTCAGAAAGAAAGATCCGTCTGAAACTGCCAAAGAAGAAGGAGCAGGCACGCAGAGAGCAGAGTTCAGTAAAAGTTGACAGCCAAGCCCGATTTGCTACGATAAGGATTTATCTTTATTTTCTTTATCTTCCGAATTATATCAGTTGCCCTCCAACTGTGTCCGATGAGTAACTATCACCTTTCTGGATCAGAAATTCTCACCAGTTATTTTTCACGCTTCTGGGAATGCGATGTGGACGCCCTTTTATTCAAATCTGTGACTCTATGTTCTATTCTAAGCCCCAAAGGTGCTTTTTCAGGAGGCAACTGGACTTCCTTGTTTTTTTTCCTTTTGAAGACATATCGCTTCTCATCCAAGAAGCTTCCTCAGCTCTGTCAGTTCTGTTCTGGGGTTCCTATACCTGAAGAACAAGTTCGCTCATCATTGGGCATCTGTAGATGAAGGTCTTTGGAATTCACCAATCAGGTGAAGCGAAGTGATATTCATAGTGATATTTCATCTGTCTTTATCAGCACTCAAATGTTGCCTGACACGAGAGCCTTGATGACCTTAAACCTGCTATCAGATAATCTCCTGGTCCATTTCCTGGTTAAGACACAGACTCTATTTTAATCTATAACATTTACAGCAAAACAATCAAGGCACTTCTTGGTCTGTAGGAACATCTTGAGTGTGTGCAGACAGAAGAGAATAACAGAGTGGGAAGAGACCTTGGAGGTCTTCTAGTCCAACCCCCTGCTTGGGTAGGAAACCCTATACCCATGATGGCGAACCTATGGCATAGGTGGCTCACAGAGCCCTCTCTGCGGGCATGACAGCCATTGCCCCAACCCAGTTCCACTGGGCATGCATGCGTGCCTCCCGCCAGCCAGCTGGTCTTTGGGTCTCGTGCATACGCAGAGGACCAGGTGCATGCAGAGGACTATTTGGCCAAATCAGCCCAGGATAAGCCAAGTATCAAGCCAAGGAGCCTGAGTAGCGTAGGGGAGTAATGCCTCCTACAAAGGCAGCATTTAAGATCCAGCTACTGCAATTACTTGCGAGTTCAATCCCAGGCAGGCTCAAGGTTGACTCAACCTTCCCTCCTTTATAAGGTGGGTAAATTGAGGACCCAGTTTGTTGGGGGCAATAAGCTGACTTTGTATAAATATAAATATACAAAAGTATGAAGGCTATTGCTTAACACACTGTAAGCCGCCCTGAGTCTCCGGAGAAGTTGGCATATAAATCAATTTTTTTTAAAAAAAGTGAAGCAGTTCATAAATCACCATATAAAATGATTTCCTTTGGATTATTACAGCCTTGCAGTTAATCACGTCCAACTATCTCCCTTTAAAGGTTGAAGTTCCACTCTCATAAAGCAACAAATGGAAGGGTGCTATCTCTGATGAAAGAATATTGACCTGTTGCAAGAAGTGATTAGAGAGATAATAATATCTGATGTTTCAAGTAGAAGACAGAACGATGGCATTCAGCATTGATCAATGATTGATTACGTGCCATTAGGTCATTGTTGAATTCCAGCAACTGCTATGCTCAATAACGATCAGCATATTTTTAACTTTTGTGCTCCGGTGGCAAAGTTCATGGGCCAGGGCAAGAGGGCCCAATGAACTGCATTAAACTATTAGAAAAAAAAATAGCGGTTATGATGACTGATTTGGGAGATTAATGATCGATAGCAACATGGTTAGAATGCAGCATTGCACTCTGCCCGCTGCCAGGAGTTTGATCCTAACCAGCAATATGCTGAATCTATAAACCGCTTATGATGTAACATAGAGTAAGACTTTAATTTAACCATAACAGAGTTGGAAGGGACCTTGGAGGTCATCTAGTCCAAGCCCCTGCTCTCACAGGAGACCTGTACTAGGGATTTGAACTGCCGAACTGCCGACGTTTCTGATCGGCAAGCATATACCTGTCGTAAAACAAAATATAATGTCATTTCTTTTCCTTCCTTCCTTCCTTCCTTCCTTCCTTCCTTCCTTCCTTCCTTCCTTCCTTCCTTCCTTCCTTCCTTCCTTCCTTCCTTCCTTCCTTCCTTCTTCCCTTTCTCATTCTCCTTCCTGGTGGCACAGTGGTTAGAATCCAGTATTGCAGGCTAATTCTGCCAATTGCCAGCAGTTTGACCCTGACTGGCTCAAGGGTGACTCAGCCTTCCATCCTTCCAAGGTGGGAAAAATGAGGATCCAGATTGTTGGGGGAAGAAGCTGACTCTGTAAACTACTTAGAGAAGGCTGTAAATCACTATGAAGCGGTATATAGGTCTAGTGCTATTGCCCTTCCTTCCTTCCTTCCTTCCTTCCTTCCTTCCTTCCTTCCTTCCTTCCTTCCTTCCTTCCTTCCTTCCTGCTCCCTCCCTCCCTCCCTCCCTCCCTCCCTTCCTCCCTCTCTTATTCCCTTTCTCATTCTCCTTTCTGGTGGCACACTGGTTAAAACTCAGTATTGCAGGCTGACTCTGCCTACTGCCAGCAGTTCGATCCTCACCAGGGTCATGGTTGACTCAGACTTCCATCCTTCCAAGGTCGGTAAAATTAGGACCTAGATTGTCGGGGGCAATATGTTGACTGTTTAAATAGCTTAGAGAGGGCTGTAAAGCACTGTGAAGTGGTATATAAGTCTAAGTGCTATTGCTAAGCACTATGGTGCTGCAGTGCACTATGGTGCTCACTGCTCACAGCCACCAGTTCGATCCTGACCAGCTCAAAGTTGACTCAGCCTTCCATCCTTCCGAGGTGGGTAAAATTAGGAGCTAGATTGTTGGGGGCAATATGTTGACTCTATAAACCACTTACAGAGGTCTGTAAAGTGCTATGTAAGTCTAAGTGAGATATCTTTCTGTCTCTTGCTGTTCTTCCTTGCAGGAAGCTGTCATCGAAAAAGGTACAACTGCCTATGAGAATTGGGTTGTTCCTGGAAGTCCCATTTACCGACAGTTTTGGCTCTTTGATGTCCAGAATCCAGAGGAGGTGATGATGAATGGTTCTAATCCAATCCTTAAGCAGAAAGGTCCTTACACTTACAGGTAGGTGAAGACCTGAGGATGTTATAAAGGCATGGGATTAGAGAGCAGAAATGGAACAGGAATAGGAATGATTTCAGATGGTTTCGACCATATTTAAATATATCTATTCCACTGAGAATCTTTAACGTTTGCTGTTTTCAACAACATCAAGTTGATGCATCTTGAACAAAAGACTATTATCGTGCCAAAGAGATAGGCATAGAATATGCAAGGTGCTTTCCTAGTTTTTTAACCTATAATTCCCAGAGCGATCTGCAGGAAAATCCCAAGGACATTAAAAAAAAAAAAAAACTAGAGTTGTGTAGCCTTAACTCACAGAATCACATTTGGGCAAGTTCCTAATTTGAAGAATTAACTGGAGGCAGAGCTCTTCCCAAACCGAGTACTCTGCCAAGAAATAAATCAGATGGAAAATAATTCTACCATAGGCTAACAAAAGAATGAACGGTTTCAGCGAAATACTTTTTTCAAAAAAAAGTTATGTAAACGACTTCCTGGATTAAGAGTAAGTTCCATCGTGCCTAAGTCTGTTCTTAACTTGAATTTGGAGGTAGCTCAGAACTTATACTGACAAACAGACAACGACTAAAAATGGTGGACGGAGTTGTCCTTCTTTGAGCTGACAAACTCCGAAAGCATGCAATGTGTTTTCATAAACTTCTGAAAACAGGCTGTTGGTTAAAAAGGGCACAGCTTCAAGGGTTCATGTTTGTTGAACCCAGATTTAGGGTTCAGCACATAGTGTGAAAACATGCTGACATGCTCAGTAGTTTTCACACTCATTTGAGGCTGAAGAAGGCTCAAAAGGATAAAATACTTCATCTGGCTTTCCATATTAGACAGAAGATGAGGTATCATTATAACCAGGGCCAGTTTAATGTAGAAGATAGCAATCTAGAACCCAGGAGACCTTGTGGTTCTCTCTTCTAGTTCTCTCTTAGGCATGAAAGTCAGTTGGATGACTTTGGATCAATCACTGCCTTCCTACCCAATGTTACCACAGACCACATAGAGTTGTTATAGTGAAATAAAATATGGAATAGAGTAGAGTAGAGTAGAGTAGAGTAGAGTAGAGTAGAGTAGAGTAGAACCGAACAGAGTAGAGTAGAGTAGAGTAGAGTAGAATAGAATAGAATAGAATAGAATAGAATAGAATAGAATAGAATAGAATAGAATAGAATAGAATAGAATAGAATAGAATAGAATAGAATAGAATAGAATAGAATAGAATAGAATAGAATAACAGAGTTGGAAGGGACCTTGGAGGTCTTCTAGTCCAACCCTCTGCTTAGACAGGAAACCCTACGCCACTTCAGACAAATGGTTATCCAACCTCTTCAAACTTCTGCATACCAGCTTTGCTATGCCTTGATTTCCATGGGAATATTATATAGTAGTCTTAGCTCAATGTAAACTATTTGCATTGGGCTGAATTGTATCCTTAGGCTTCAACAATAGAAAGCGTATTTCATGTGTGTGTGTGTGTGTGTGTGTGTGTGTGTGTGTGTGTGTGTGTGTGTGTGATTTGTTCTTCTTGATGGTTATCTATACAGCCATCAACACAAAACAAAATCTGGGCCTTCCACCTTTGGTTAGGAGAAAGATTATTGCTTTTCACCAGGGTTCACAGAGAGGGCAATGCAAAACTTACCAAAAGAGGCTGTAAATAGAATAGAATAACAGAGTTGGAAGGGACCTTGGAGGTCTTCTAGTCCATCCCCCTGCTTAGGCAGGAACCCCTACACCACTTCAGACAAATTCAACCTCTTCTTAAAAACTTCCAGTGTTGAAGCATTCACAACTTCTGGAGGCAAGTTGTTCCACTGATTCATTGTTCTCACTGTCAGGAAATTTCTCCTTAGTTCTAGGTTGCTTCTCTCCTTGATGAGTTTCCCCCCATTACTTCTTGTCCTGCCCTCAGGGGCTTTGGAGAATAGCTTGATTTCCTCTTCTTTGGGGCAGCCCTTGAGATATCGGAAGACTGCTATCATGTCTCCCCTAGCCCTTCTTTTCATTAAATTAGATGTACCCAGTTCCTCAGTAGTGGGTTACAAATTTTTTTACTACCAGTTCTGTGGGTGTGTCTTGGTGGGCATGGCAGGGGAAGAATACCGTAAAATGATCCCAGCTGAGTTGCCTGATCGGCACAGACTTTTTTCTTCTAAATGCCTCTGACAATCCATGCTGAGTTTTTCAAAAAGCCTCTGCCGATCAGGCATCTCAGCTTGAATCGTCAGAGGCATTTAAAAAGAAAAAAGGATTTTTTTTCTTTTAAAAGCCTTTGACGATCCCAGCTGAGCCGTGCGATCATCAGAGGCTTTTTTTCTTTTAAATGCCTCTGATGATCAGGCAACTCAGCTTGGATCATCAGAGGCATTTAAAGGAAAAATAGCCTCTGATGATCAGGCAACTCAGCTGGGATCATCAGAGGCATTTAAAAGCATTTTTTTTTTTTTACAAACTCTTCAGAGCTCCATTGCTACCGGATCGGGCGGTCCAGTCGGAACTGGAAGCATTTCATCCCTGGTTTTACCTTGCAATCGATACAATTCCTTATCTCTATACAAGTTTTACACTATTTATCACATTTCAAACATGTAGATTCTTTCATCTGTGAAGGTTTCATCAATACCAACTTTGTTCCTTTCTATCATAGAAAACTAACATAAAAACTCCTAAACATTCAACTCGTCAATGCTCATTTATCCCAGCATTCCTCCTCCTGTCATGCCGGTAATAAAATTTTTACCAAATTTCGTTATACTCTGTTTCATTCTTATCTTTAAGTAACAGAGTCAACCTGTCCATTTCCGCCCAAGTTAATATTTTAGCTAATATTTCTTCTTCTACGGGGGTGTCTTGATTTTCCCATTTTTGTGCAAAAGCCAATCTTGCTGCTTTTAGAATATGTAACTATTTTATTTTATTTTATTTTATTTTATTTTATTTTATTTTATTTTATTTTATTTTATTTTATTTTATTTTATTTTATTTTATTTTATTTTATTTTATTTTATTTTATTTTATTTTATTTTATTTTATTATTTTATTTTATTTTATTTTATTTTATTTTATTTTATTTATTTTACTTTATTTTATTTTATTTTATTTTATTTTATTTTATTTTATTTTATTTTATTTTATTTTATTTATTTTATTTTATTTTATTTTATTTTATTTTATTTTACTTTACTTTACTTTACTTTACTTTATTATTTTATTTTATTTTATTTTATCGGACTTATATGCCGCCCTTTCTCTGAGAGTATTCAGTACAGATTCCCGATATTCTGAAATATTACAGATCAGGATTTTATTTTATTTTATTTTATTTTATTTTATTTTATTTTATTATTTTATTTTATTTTATTTTATTTTATTTTATTTTATTTTATTTTATTTTATTTTATATTTTATTTTATTTTATTTTATTTTATTTTATTTTATTTTATTTTATTTTATTTTATTTTATTTTATCGGACTTATATACTGCCCTTACTCTGCGAGGACTCAGGGCAGCTCACAACAATAATAACACCAGTCCAGATTAAAATTCAGACAATAAAAACTAAAATTCCCATTAAAACCCCATTCAGTCCAGGCCAGCCTGGCAAAACAACCATGTTTTAAGGTCACAGCGGAAAGAGCAAAGGTCAGGGGCTACAACATTAGATATATTGTACCCTTGTTGTAGTTGCCCTTTATGATACCCAGCAAAAACAATTCTGGTTTCGAATCTATATTTTGTGTTAATATCTCTTCTAACTATTGTTTTATCTGGTGTCAAAATTTTGTAGTTTGTTTTGGCATTCCCACCACATGTGATAAAAAGTCCCTGGCACTGCCTCGCATCTCCAACACATCAATGAATATTTTTGTTGTTGTTGTTGTTGATTTTTGCTAGTCTTGTGGGTGGCAACTCTGCTTCTTTCTGATTTTGTCAGCACTGAACAACTGAAGTGGAATCTCTTTTTCCCTCAAGGATGAGATATAAGCCCAAAGAAAACATTACTGAACACGATGATGCTACCTTGTCTTACCACCTGGCAGATATTGTTCTTTTTCAACCTGAACTGTCCAATGGGTTGGAAAGTGACAACATCACAACTGTCAACTTTGCTGTTGTGGTAAGCAAGCACTGTCATAAGATTCATCTGATTGTTGTAATAATAAATCAGTACAAATTTGAACGTGGGTATTCCCCATATTCAGGAATGATCTTCTCTCTTATTCCATTCTTTTTGGGGTGTTGGGGATGAATGAATTGGGTGACCCAGAAATACAGCCTTACCACCTGTTGGTAATTCATTGATAGTAAAGGGAACTAGGATAGGTAGATCAGCAAAAGTTGGAAATCCATCTCTGTCTAATTCTTATGGTATTATTTCTTTATCTTAACTTTTCATCAAAATGATGAAAATATTATCTAGCAATCAAAGTGATGTTAGACTTTTGTTATTTTTTTTAAGTCGTTTTTTTTTTTTATATTTACAGTAGTGGCCAAAACTGGAAATTTTTTGGGAAAAGTGTATTTTCTAAAACTAGCTAATTTTTTAGGAGTAGTACCATTAAATTATATATCAACAGAAAGATAATTTAATCAAGAATGTCATGCAGTAACTTTTAGGAAGGATTTGCTATCAGAATAGCAGTTACAGTATAAAGAAGAAAAGTGAAACACGTAGAAAAAATGAGATATACAAAAATGATCACCCTGTCAGTTAATATTTAGTTGGGTAAATTTTAGCATGAATGACGGCCTTACAACGTCTTCCCATGGAGTGAACCAAATCTTTTAGTTCTGCAGGTGTTATCATGTGAAACCAAGATTGAATGATGACTTCTATTAACTGGGTTTTATTGCTGGGTCGCTTCTGATTAACCAATTTCTTTAGTCGGCTCCATAGATTTTCAATTGGGTGAAGGTCTGGCTATTCCTCGGCCATTCCAGCAGTGGACTAGGATTATCTTGAAACTCCCCCAAAAAAGTGGTGCTATTAACCATCAAACCTCAAAAATACACTTTTCCCAAAAGATTTCCCCAATTTTGGCCACTACTGTATATATAAATATTTTGAAGACAGTGTATTGTCTGGGCATTTCATTTTACAGCAGAGGAAAAGAAAACATAATAGATATACTGATAGTAATAACGATAATACATGTAATAATTACAACCATATTTATAATTATATTAACTTGTTTATGATCATATTAATTGTACTAGAATGCTTATAATTATAGAAAACATTCATATTTTACTTACATATAAAAATAATCTTTCTTCATCTAACTTCTACCTCTTGTATCTAACCATCGATAAAACCTATTCCACGTTGAACGGTACTCTGTATCTCCTTTATCTTTTATTTTCAATGTCAATCTATCCATCTCTGCACATTCCAATATTTTCCGGATTGTGTTTTCATCTGGTGGGGTATTCTCATTTTTCCAATATTGTGCCAATACAATTCTCGCTGCTGTCAATATGTATAGCATTAAGTATATAGTCCCTTTGTCATAACTTTCTGGTTTTATACCTAACAGCTTTCATTATTATTGGTGTTCTCTTCCCACCTTCTGAATTATAACCAGAAATTATTATTTTATTCCAGAAGCTTTTAAAATTAATTTTATCTTCTATGTCCTATGCAAGTATCAGTCAGAAATGATGGTGAAGGTACACAAAAATACTGATTATCTCATGGTTAAAATACTGCAAAAATACGTATAACTTAACTGTGATGCTTGTCTATGGTATTGATATAAATCAAATTCCTTAGCATTGAAACTAGAAAATGCTCTGTGATTTGATCACATGTAAGATTTAATGCAAGCCAACGTTTTCGCCCATTTTCATCCCAATTTTAAGTTTGTTAACATATTTGCATTTCCCGTAGACTGCACCTGTTTTGTATCCAGGTCTGGCTGCTATCTTGAATATGCTCATAAATCAATCCAAATCCAAATTTCTCCAAACGAGAACCGTGAAAGAAATACTTTGGGGCTATGAAGATCCTTTCCTGAAATTAATTACATTTCCAAAAGTTGATAAAGTCGTCGGGATATTCTATCCTGTAAGTATAAACTCAAAGGGAAAATTAATGACTCTAAGAAAAGCATTTGTGCTGATATAATAAACCCCTCCTTAAAAGTCAGAAAGTTCAGGATGTTGAAATCAGAACAATAATTTCTATTTTAGCACGACTTATCAGAAGTCAACAGATTTTTATTGTAGATATAGACAGTGGTGGGAGTCAAGTAATTTAACAACCGGTTCTCTGCCCTAATGATTTCTTCCAACAACCAGTTTGCCAAATTGCTCAGAAAGTTAACAATCGGTTCTCCCGAAGAATCCCACCACTGGATACAAAAGCATTGCTGGTATCAACTATTCCATCGGATGTTAGAAATAAAGGTCATAGCAATAAATGAGAGTTTGAATTTTCTTGTCTTGTTTCCTTTCATCAGGTAGTAGCAGCTATCTGACTAGAGCTGATCTAGAAAGCTAAGCAGGGTCAATCCTGGATCGCAGGTGGATGGGTGAAACAAACTGGAAAAATCTACTTTATAGGCAAAAAATATTCTAATGTGCCCCATATAACACACCAGCTTGCCTCCAAGGTGTCTTGAGTCACTTCACAGCAGACAAGTTATTTTTGGTCTGCAAAAAGTGTCTTTTATGGGCGAGTGGTGCAGTGGCCTAGAGGTGGAGCTCTCGCCTTACCATCAGGAGGCTGTGAGTTCGATCCTAGGTAGAGGCAGATATTTCTCTCTCTCCGGGCACAGTGGGAATATATCTGCTGAACAAAACTCTGGATTGGCAACAGGAAGGGCATCCGGCCAGTAAACGCTCAGCTCCACTCAGTTGCCCCGACTCCACCCCAATGTAAGAGATTACAGGATCATTAAAAGACCCCTCCCCAAAAGTATCTTTTATGGGTGTTTGAATTTTTTTTTCACTTTTTCCCTTGGGAGCTTGGACATCTAAATTAACTACCATTATTTCAGAAGCGAAACAATTGGGTTTCAAATATTCCATTTTTCTGCAACTGATTTTTGGGGGAGGCATTTTATGTACGTTTTAAATTTATCCTGATCCATCATTCTATACATGTCTGTACCTTGATAGTTTTACGGTTGTGATTGCTTCATAATTTCAACGTTGTTTTTGATCATGTGCATGAATAATGGGGAGGTGGATTAGAAATGAAAGCCGTGGCGATTTTGGGTTGATCACCACTCAGACGGTGACTTTAAAAAAATTGTAATTATTGCAAAAGTGACGATGCTAATTCAAAGGCAGGAGGGAAGAAAGTGCGACAGTTGATAATGAAAAGTCAAAAACAAGGAAGGTCAGTAATTATTAATGATGTCCTAAAGGTGCTTTTTCAAGAGGCCACTGGGCTTCCTTGCTTTTGGTTTGAAGACATTTCGCTTCTCATCCCGAGAAGCTTCTTCAGCTCTGACTGGATGGTGGGGAATGGAAGAGTTTTTACTCCATGCAGTACAATGCAGTGAGACATGTGCAGAGCTATGCAATGGAGAAACAAAACAGCCACTTCACACACACATGACAGAACATAGGAGGACAAACCCGTTAGGAAAAGATTCAGCAGTCCGTCTGTACTTAAAAGACAAAGACTACTCTTTCGAAGACAGCAAAGTCCATATTTTAGACAGAGTGGACCGCTGGTTTGAAAAAAACCACCTATGTCAAAATCAAACAGCCCTCTCTCAAGAGAGAAGGAGGGATGTCGGATTCCGAAGCAGGACAGGAAAGGAAACACCAGACAACAGGGTGATTATTATAAAGTTTTACCTTCCATGATCCAGCACGCTGATCTGTCCCCCCCCCCCCTTCAGAGACCCACAAAAACACAGCCAGTCGAGGGTTAAGAAGCACTTGGCACACTCCACAGTTCTTCTCTCAAACTTGGCAGCGATATGCACACCGTCTGCCAAGGGCTTTAATAGTTCACAAAAAGAAAATCACCTACGTAGCTTTGCCAAAATCCGTTCTTTTAGCTCCAAAGACTACTAGATTGTGTTTTTGTTCGTCACAGAGATCATGAACCACCCTCCTGTCTTATATAGGCTCTGGATGTGGTCCAGTGACTCATTGATCCTGTGACTCCAGTCCAGTGACTCAAGTCTATTCCCTCATGCGTCTCCGCAGCTGCTGTAAGCATTTATCTCGCCTTCTTTGGCGTGCGTCCAGGAATGACGTCTCTCCCTCACTCTCATCTGAGACACCTGTTTCCCCACTACTTGGCTCTCTTTCAGCTGGCACCTGAGACGGTGCCGGGGGGGGGGGGGGCTGGGAGATCTGGCTGCCTCCTCTTCCTCATGCTCAGAGCTTCCTTCCTCCAATGGGATAGGCTCAGAGGACAGGGCCACAACACACGCTCTAACAATCACCCAATGCAGTTTTGGTGAAATATTGTCAGCTCTAACCTACTGTGCTCCCACCACTGTTTTAAACCCATTGCGTCCTGCCCCACTGATCCACCCCTTAGCTCCACCCCAACCCTGTCGCCGATTGGAGGGTTCCAATTGCCTCCTTGGGTTAGTAATAAGCTGCAATCAGTCTGGGTCCATTGTGGTGGGGAGACGTTCAGTAAGCCCCGATTAATGCTGGCTATCGCGGCCGATGCGGCGTCTGCGCAGGCGTGGTCCCATGCACCTCTCAGCGGATGGGCGATAACACATCTGGTGCTGCCGGAATAAATGGAGTCTCGGGATCAGTGGGCAGCAGAGGGATCCACCAGCTGTCATTAGTAAGAAGCAGGTGGCAATAAGGGTAGATTTCTCGGGCTGGAACGTGGGGCGGTGTGATCTGTTTGTCCTCGTCCCCGCCAGAATGGCAGCCCCAGCAAAGTGGGGCTGATAAGGGATACAACATCATCTACCTCCAATCTACAACAAAGTCCTTTCAATAGTTCCAAGAAGGCTCCATACCCATTTGCACTACTCAGGTGACCCCGAGGACACAGACAAACCCCAAGTGACCTTGATGACTCTCTAAAAGGATGCAAATGACCAGCTCTCTGCAAGGAGTATAAATCCTCCCATTCTCCACCATCCAATCAGAGCTGAAGAAGCTTCTTGGTTAAGAAGTGAAACATCTTCAAAGAAAAAACAGAAAGTCCTGTCTTGAAAAAGCACCTTTGGGACAACCATGACCCAGATGATGGAGATTCTCCACAAATATCAAGGAGGTAGAAGTATTACCATCAGTGTCCATAAACTATCTGCAGACAAGGCAAGTTAAAATATCGGTCAATTCCATGTCATCGTGTAGAGATTCCTGGCGGCTGTTGCTAGAAGAGCATGTGACGGCTGTGGCCAGGGGGGCTTTTTATCAGGTTCGTCTGATTCACCAGTTGCATCCTTTTCTAGACCGGGACTCCTTGCACACGGTCACTCATGCCCTCATCACTTCCCGTCTGGACTACTGTAATGCTCTCTACATGGGGCTCCCCTTGAAGAGCACTTGGAGGCCCCAACTGGTCCAGAATGCGGCCATGTGAGCAATTATGGGAGTGACATCACGCACCCATGTAACACCCTTCATGCGCGAGCTGCACTGGCTCCCAGTGGTCTTCTGGGTGTGATTCAAGGTGTTGGCAGCCATCTTTAAAGTGCTCCATGGCTTAGGACTAGGATATTTATGAGACTGCCTTCTGCTGCCGATAGCCTCCCACCAGCCAATATGCTCCCACAGAGAGGGTCTCCTCTCCTTTCGCCGTGCCCTCAAGATGTTATTGTTCCAACAAGCTGCGCTGGCCTAAACATGAATTTTAATTGGGGTTTACTTTTAATGATTAGGGCCAAATTTTTTAACGTATTTTTAAACTGCTTTTAAATTTTGTATTTGAGTGTGTTTTACTGTTGGCTGTACACCGCCCTTCTCTAGGAGAAGGGTGGTGTAAAAATTAAACAAACAAACAAACAAATAAATATTGGGTTGGGTTACTTTTAAAAGACATGAATAAAATATCTGTCTAAAATATCTTAAAATATTTTTTCCCCCTGAACTATTTCTTCGTTTGAATTTTTGCCAAACCCTACTTCAAAAGTTAAGATCTTGATGTCCTAGGTACCAGAGTGGGGATGGCGGGGAGGGGGGGGGGAGCGCCTGCTGAAAACAGAAAATTAAGAAAGTTAGACATAATTTAGATTTCGGACAGCTGATTTTTAAACACTAAAAAGTTGATCGTGATAAACAAGGTGTCAACCTCGCTAGTTTTGCCTTGCTGCTTCGGTTGTCATAGAAATGGAGGGAGGCATACCTGACACAAGGTGAAAAAAATAATAATTTCCTGTTCTCTCTCTTTCTCTCATTCAAGTACAACGAAACATTTGATGGCCCTTACCGAATTTACAGCGGGAAAGATGATATAAAGAAGGTGGGAATTATACAGAGTTATAAAAACAACAGGTATACCACATTTGGGAAGATACAGCTATATTTATTTACTTTTTTTTTCAAACTTTGCAACAATTCAGTTTAGCGAGATGTTTAGTTTTGTGAAATTTCTCCTTAGTTCTAGTTTGGTTCTCGCCTTGATTAGTTTTCTACCCATCACTTCTTGTCTTACCCTCGGGAGCTTTGGAGAATAGGTTGACCCCAGAGATGGGTTTCAGCAGGTTCTGACAGGTTCTGGAGAACTGGTAGCGGAAATTTTGAGTAGTTCAGAGAACCAGAAAATACTATCTCTGACTGGCCCCACAATGGGGTGGGAATGGAGATTTTGCAATAGCCTTATTCTGCCATGCCCACTAAGCCATGCCCACCAAGTTACACCCACAGAACTAGTAGTAAAAAAAATTGCTTTCACCACTGGCTTGACTCCCTCTTCTTTGTGTCACCCCCTGAGATATTGGAAGACTGCTATCATGTCTCCCCTAGTCCTTCTTTTCATTAAACTAGACATACCCAGTTCCTTCAACCGTCCTTCATTTGTTTTAGCGTCCAATCCACTTAAGAGAGTCATGTCACTTTAGTCAATCAGATTTATGTTTGCTATATAAATATTATCCTTTACATTGCCTTCACACATTCTTTGTATGTCCCTCCTATCTTAACATAAATGCTTATTTTTTTCAACTTCTTCTTGTACGGAATCTATAGCTATATAAGCCAAATACCACTCACTCATCACGAAATCTCCAGAACGGTAAAGCCTACAAACTTGAAATTTGGCACGTATGTTCCTCTTGGCTTCTAGGTGCTCACTAAGGAAGGATTTTTCAAAATGACCAACAGATCATTAGTATTTCATAAACAGTATTATATTCACACACTCTGATGCTAAGGAGTTAGATGTTCTACTCCCCCTCCCCACCTGAAAAGAACTCTGTTCCAACTGCCAGTTGCCTTATATTAACACACTCTGATGCTAAGGAGTTAGACGTTCTACTCCCCCTCCCCACCTGAAAAGAACTCTGTTCCAACTGCCAGTTGTGTTATATTAATACGCTCTGATTCAGAGCGTATTAATCTCCCTTCACTAAACCTGGCATGGGTGTGGCCAGCACACGACTCATCCGGCCTGCAGTCTGGGACATTCTACTCCCCCTCTGTTCCAACTGCCAGTTGCCTTATATGAACATGTTCTGATGCTACGGAGTTACACATTCTACGTTAAGTTTCAGGCTTTAAGTGTCAATTTATCACACCAGATCACATAGTTTCATAGCAAACCACGGGTGTCCAGCTAGTATGATTAAAAAAGACCTTGAGAACAGAATATGCACCCTGCCCTTGAATTCCCACACTTTCCTTAGATTCAGAAGACAAATGTTTAGCTAAGAAAACTGCATGACATCCCCTGAACTGCATATTCTTTTTCTTTTCTTTTTTTAAGGACTGTTGAATACTGGAAAAGTTATTGTGCTTTAGTGAATGGCACCGGTAAGTATGTCAAAGGAACATATGTTTATTTCTGGGTAGAACACACGACACACATTTTGGCATGCATTAAAATATTCAAGTTTGGAATTGAAGCTATTTGGTAAGATAAGGACCCTTGGTGGCGCAGCTGATTAAAGTGCTGTTAAGTAACAGCAGCTGTCTGCAATTACTGCGAGTTCAAATCTCACCAGGCTCAAGGTTGACTCAGCCTTCCATCCTTCCGAGGTAGGTAAAATGAGGACCCGGACTGTGGGGGCAAGAAGCTGACTTTGTATAAAAAGGAACACCACTTAGGGGGGGGCAAAAGCCCTACTAAGCAGGTATATACAAAAGTATGATGGCTATTGCTTAATGCATTGTAAGCCGCCCTGAGTCTCCAGAGAAGGGCATATAAATCGAACTAATAAATAAATAAATAAATAAATAAATAAATAAATAAATAAGATTCCCCCCCCCCCCAAAAAAAAAGAACAGGACAAGAAGCAAATGAGCTAGGTATTATTTATGAGTCTTTACATAAATAATACCGAGCTGGGGAGGAAAGGAGGAGCGGGAGAAAGGAAGGGGAAGTAAAGAAGGAATAGGAGAGGAGGGAAGAAGAAAGTAGGAAGGACAAAAGAAGGGAGGGTGAGGAAGAGAAAGAGAAGAAAGAGTGCTGTAAAACAAAAACAAAAAAAGATGAAATGGAAGAAAGGCATCCCCGAACACATTTAAATATATTAAGATAAAGATTGAATTAATAAAAAAAATATTAAGGAGACTGCATATGATTAAGATAGAAAAAATAGAGTTCGAAGGTGAGAGAAGATACGGTTTAGAAAAATAAGAATAGAAAAATTAACAAATATGAAAAAAGAATACTTTGGCAGAAACTGTAATTAAGTAAACACGCTAAGTATAGCGTGACAATATATTTGGATATGATGAATTATATGTAATAAGATATGATATGGTCAATACTCTATTTCAAAAAAATATGTGGGTGTGTATTGGGGGAAAAACCAATAAAACTTGTCAAACAAACAAACAAACAAACAAACAAACAAACAAACAAACAAATAAATAAATAAATAAATAATAAAAAAAATAAAAAAAATAAAAAAAAACCTAGCTGGCTAAATTATTAAGAAACTTCAGGGATTTAGAAGTGTAAATGTATGGTTCCTACTGCCCCACATTTTTTTTAAAAAAAGCACTATTCTGGTCTCTTGCTCCATCAATGTTCATTGTTACGGTTAAAAGAAACTTCACAATCTTGGGCAGCCTCCTAAGCAGTAGTGGGTTTCAAATCACGTCGCTACCAATTCACTTGTGGGCGGGCGGGCGCTTGTGCATGCAGCAGTTCTGCTGGGTGGGTGGGCGGAGCCACTGCTACCAGTTCTCCCAATCTGGGGTGACACGGTAGCAACCGACCACTGCTCCTAAGCCATGGCTAAATTGCTTGATAAATGCTTCAACCTGGAAGCTCTTTATAAGTCCAAATTTGCCTTCAGATCCTAGGCACGCCAACTCTAGAAAATGTTCTAAAGGTGAAAATAGTCTTCACTTCTTTCATTCTGAACATCCTCTTTTGGCCTCTCATAATCCAATAGAACAGCTGAGTTGGACATATAGGGAATTAGGCAGATCCAGCGTGCTTTGAATTCAGATGTGGGATTTTTATACGGGTTGCGAGGCTCACAATTCACAAGGTTGTTCTGATTGTAACCCACAGATGCGGCATCGTTCCATCCTTTTCTCAACAAGAATGAAGTGCTCCATTTCTTTTCCTCAGATATCTGCAGGTAAATCAGATATGTCCAAAGTCTGGCCTGGGGGCCAATTGCTGCCCGTGTTCAAATTTCAAGCAGCCCACAGTCTCTTCTCCCCACCGGCTCGGCCTGTCACTCATCCCCACCGACCAGCATTTATCCCTTCACCACACAGTGGTTCCCGCAGCTGTCCCCTGCTGCCTCCAGATGCTCTGCAGAACATCTCAGCCATATTTTTCACCAGAAGATGGCAGTAGACCTGAGTCAGCACTCTTGCCGCACGACCTTTTCTAAAATGGCGACTGTAACAAAAAAAAAAAAAAAAAAAAAGGAAAGTTGACAGTGAGGGCCACCACTTCCGGGACAAGTGGTCGGCCCCCACATATTTTCACCTCACCAAATCTGGCCCTCCTTGCAAAAAATGTGGACACCCCTGAGGTAAATGGTCTTGAAGAAAGGGGGAGGGGGAGCATTCCTTTGATTCAGAAATACATGTAGTTTTTGAGGAAGTGGGCTTCCCATCATTTAACCACCGGTTCGACCCAGCACTGATGTTTCGCTTCTCATCCAAAGAAGCTTCTTCAGCTCTTCAAAGAAAAACCAGAAAGTCCAGTTGCCTCTAGAAAAAGCACCTTTGGGACAAAATAATGATATCAATTCTGTTTCTGCCTTGGTGAGATGCCTATCACTCCTGCCTCACCGCAGTGCCATGGTGGAGAGTAATTTGATGGAAGATCCCCTCATTTTGATCAAGGAATTAGATCCAAGATGTGTAGGTGATCAACGGATTCTTGAAGGAATGTGATTGATGACTACAAGGAAGACCCAAAGGAGCTTTTTCAAAAGGCAACTGGACTTCATTTTGCTTTGGAGATCTTTCGCTTCTCATCCAAAAAGACTTCTCAGTTCTAGAGTTGTACAGAACTAAAGAGGCCTTCTAGAATGAGAAGCAAAACATTTTAAGGAGAAACGAAGTCCAGTTGACTTTTAAACAAAACACCTTTGGGACAGCCATGATCTGGAGGGCTGAGAATTTCCATAGACGAGATGGATGGTTCTTTTTTTATCATGGCGTATGATCACGATTCAGATTATTTTTATGCTACAGGTCATTCTCTGCCATATTTGATAGCGAGAAGACAGTGAAAGGCATTCCACTTTATCACTTCGTTATCCCTCCGTCGACTTTTGCATCACCCGTTACCAATCCTGACAATATTTGCTTCTGCACCGATTTGGAGATCAGTCAGAACTGCACATTAAATGGAATTCTGGATCTCGGCCCCTGCAAAGAAGGTAAGAAAAGAGGAGGGGTTGGATAGGGTTTATTCAAACTGAAATTGTATCAGAAGCTGGAATCTTATACTTACACTTCAGCAAGGCATTTGACAAAGTAGACCACAACCTACTTCTTGGTAAGCTAGAAAAAAGTGAGATAGATAGCATCATCCACCAGATGGATTTGTAACTGGCCGACAAACTGTACTCAACGAGTAGTCCTTAAAGGTTCTACATAGAGGGAAGTAAGAAATAGGGTACCACAAGCTTCCATCTTAGGCCTAGTACTCTTCAATATCTTCATAAACAACTGAGATGGGGGAGTAGAAGGGGAACGTTCCTCAGAAAACCAGGGAGCCAATTGAGGTCAGAAGCCGCAAAGGCACAACGTGATCCAAAGCTCCAGTGGCTGCTTTATCCTAGGCAGCCATCAATTCTTCAGTCGAGTCGTGAGCTCGTCTAGAATGGAATATTAGAATGGAACTTCATGATACAGTTGCTATATTGTCTTCATTTCCCTTGTTTTTATAGGCAAACCAGTCTACATCACGTTGCCCCATTTCCTACACGCAAGTCGCAAACTTTTTCAGTTTGTTGATGGATTGGAGCCAGATGAGGAAGAACACAAAACCTTTCTGGATGTAGAACCAGTAAGTGACTGCAAATTAAACCCATATCCAGGCCTTCTCTGTCATGAAATTTGACCCTGGAAGTTAATGTTGGAGTTTGTTCACTGAAGAGGAGAGTTTGCTCCTGGTTCATTCGGTTCACAGATGGGATGAAGATTTTCAAGGTATCCCCTAAAAATGGACTAAATTACTGGAAATGCAATCATCAACATGGGACATATTTCCACATGTGGTGGACATGCCCCAAAGCAAAGGCATATTGGTTAAAATATTTAGAGGAAATGACAGGGGAAAAAATTGCTATGAAACCCAAATTATTTTTATAGGGAATTATAAAAGAGAAGGTTAGAAAAGAAATTTATTACTTTATACTTCACATAATTCTGGCTGCCATAATTTCATTTGCACAAAATGGGAAACAAAGATTTGCTCCATCAAATACGATGATCACAAAAAAGGTGCTAGAATGTGCAGAAGCAGATAAATTGACAATGGAATTAAAAGACCGAGAGGAAACAATTTATTACAGGACATGGAATAGATGGTATAACTCGTGGGGACTCCTGGGAGGGGTGGGGTGGGTGGGGCCTGCCAGGAGTGGGATTTAGGGACTCTCCAAACTGCACAGAGTCTTAGCTTAGAAGTTCTCCCAAACCCCTGCGAATCCCCAGAAGCCCACTTCTGAATAAAACCCTTCCAAACTCAGTATATTCCGTCCCCCACCCACAAAATTCACTGTATTTGTTTTGTTTTAGACCACAGGATTTACCTTGCACTACGCCAAAAGGTTGCAGATTAATATGTTGGTGAGAGAGAACTCAAAAATCGTGTAAGTCTTGATTGTTATTTCTTTTCTACTGGGAAAAAGTGGATTGTTTGTTTCGCATGTATACTTATCAGGAAAACTGGTTTATGAGCAATAACATCTCAGGAGAGGTCAAAAATCTGCAAAATCTCAGGCCTGGCTTCCTCACTGAAGCTCCACCCTCTTTAGATGTGCAGACTGTATAGGTCCGTGATGGTTAAGCTTATTGGTGCCGAGTGCCCAAAGCATGCATGCGTGAAACCCCAAAATGCAATGAGAGGGCCCACTGTGCATGTGCCTTGCACCGGGGTGAAATGCTCCTGGTTCGGACTGGATTGCCGAATCTGGTAGCAATGGCGAGAACGATAGTTCGGAGAACCGGTAGCAAAAATCCCCGCATCCTCCCCACTCCCCATGCCCAGCTGAGCCACGCGATCATCAGAGGCTTTTTGGTGTGTGTGTGAGGGGGGGGAGGGTAATGTGACTGTGTGGCCATGGCCAACTTTTTTTTTTTTACTTTTAAAAACATTTTTTCTACCACCGCTTCAGCCGAAAAAATGGCTAGTAAAAGATCTAGCAAAAACAAAGGCCTCTGATGATCGCGTGGCTCAGCTGGGATCATCAGAGGCTTTTAAAAGCATTTATTTCTACAACCTCTTCGGCTGAAGAGGCTATAGAAAAAAAATGCCTTTAAAAGCCTCTGACGATCCCAGCTGAGTTGCCTGATCATCAGAGGCTTCTAAAACCATTTTTTTTTCTGCAACCTCTTCGCCCAAAGAGGTTGCAGAAAAAAATGCTTTTAAAAGTTAAAAAAAAAAAAAAGTTGGCCACGCCCACCCAATCACATTACCCCCACCACCACCACCAAGCCAGGCCCACAGAACCGCTAGTAACAAATTTTAGATTTCACCCCTGCCTTGCACCCCATGTACGCACACGCTCCGTCCCCCGTGCATGCACCCCACACCCCCCTCACCTATTTTTGGCTTTCAGGTTGGTGCAGGAAGCTTTCCAGGCCCAAAGCGGGGTGCAGGGGGGGATGTGTGCATGCGCGCAAACCGACAAAATGCAATGTGAATGCCCCCCATACATGCACCCCACCCACCCGCACACATGTATGAGTGTGTCCCCCACATGCACCACATCCTCTGCACATGTATGCTAGAGACCTGAAGACCTGGCTGTCAGGAGGCATGCACACATGTGTGGTAGAGCTGGGCTGAAGTGACAACTGGCATTCCTGCAGAGAGGGCTCTCCGTGTGGCATGCATGCCATAGGTTTGCCATCATGGTTATAAGTCAACTTTGGCCTTCAGATCTCCTGGAAGCCTCTTCTAAAAAAGGTTGGCAGAAGCTGGGACAAGTCACGGGAGCTCACCCCATTACACGGCACTAGGGATTCGAACCGCTGAACTGCCGAACTTTCAATCACCAAGCTAAGTAATACGGGTGGAAATCTGCAAGATGACAGGCATGACATCCTCACTGAAGCTCCACCCCCTTTCTAGGTGCAGACTATAGAGGTCAACTGTGGCCTTCAGATCTCCCGGAAGCCTTTTCTAAAAAAACTCTCATAGGATAGATGGACAACGGTTGGCTGTAGGCTTTAAAATCAATGGGGGGGGGGGGATAAGATATCAACCAATCTCAATTGTCTGAGACACTTCCATCCACATTATTGTTCTGTCTCCGCCCCCAGGAATAAACCCAATTCAGACAGTCGGAGGTTAAAATAAGCTGGCAGGCAACCAAGTAGTCTGATAAGGAACTTGGCAGCAATCCCAGCAGCTGCGTGCCAAAGCCTTTATTAACAGAACAGACAAATACACACCACAAGTGTCCAGAATAGCTAAAGCTGAGATGCAGGAAGATTTGTTTTTGTTCGTCACAAAAATGGAGGCTGACTCACTCTCTTTTATAGGCTGTGGGGTGTGGTCCAGTGAGTCAGCTAATCACGAGCACGCCGTGCCTTCTGTTGGGCACGTTTCTCCCTGCGTCGCTGGTGAGGATCCAGCCAGCACTTATCTCCCTCGTCACTGTCCACCTGTGGCTGCGGGGATGTGCTTGGCTCTGGGCCTATCTCTTGCCCTTCAGTGTCCTCCAGGGGCATTGCCAGAGGGGAAGGTCCTGGAGAGGGAGATCTTGCCAATTCCTCCCTTTCACTCTCGGAGTCCTCTCCTGACGATGATACAGGCTCAGGCAACGGAGCCACAACAATTATAGATAAGGCCTTATCTGCTTTGGTGACGTCTTCCATCCTTCCAAAAATATGTGTGCTTGCCCACCAAAAAAGAGAGATCTCCTTGCTGCATTTTGCCCATTTTGGAAAATGCCATTAGCCTTTTTGCTCAAAGATCTAAGTAAATGTGGACATTTCCAACCCGGTTACCATTGGAGGAAGAACCAAATAAAACAGGCATTCCTTCCACCAAGCAATGTCGATCGGGCTCCGAGGAAAATAGTATAGAACTCAAAACAAATTGGCTGCAGCCATTTTTATTTTTTGCGTTCTCAGAAGACAGCAGGCCTAAACTCGTCTTCTAATGTTGTTTTCTTATTTTTGATTCCTGCAGAGTCCTGAAAAACATCAAGGATCACTTTATCTTTCCTGTTTTGTGGATGAATGAGGTTTGTGGGTTTCTTTCTCCATTATTGTCATCCTTCCAGAGGTGGCCTCCTGTGGGTTTGCAGGAGTTTGAGAGAGCCTCTAACTACCCTGTTTTCCCGAAAATAAGACATCCCCTGATAACAAGCCCAATCGGGCTTTTGAGCGCATGTGCTAAAATAAGCCTCCCCCTGAAAATAAACCCTACCTGAAAATATTTAAATGCAGAGCTGGAAATCAGGTAAGATGGCGAGAGGAGCCCCCATCTTGTTCCACATGCCCCAAAATAATAAGACCTGCCTGAAAATAAGGCCAAGCACTTATTTCGGGGTTTAAAAAATATAAGACAGGGTCTTATTTTCGGGGAAACACAATATGATTCTGTGCAGTTCGGAGAACCCCCAAATCCCACTCCTGGCTGGGATAGAATAGAATAACAGAGTTGGAAGGGACCTTGGAGGTCTTCTAGTCCAACCCCCTGCTTAGGCAGGAAACCGTACACCACTTCAGACAAATGAGCCTGATGAGCCTGGATAGCTCAACAGACTAATAGCTTGTAATTAACATTCAGGTGTCTGCAATTATTGCAAGTTCAAATCTCACCAGGCTCAAGGTTGACTCAGCCTTCCATCCTTTCTAAGGTAGGTCAATTGAGGACCCAATTTGTGGTGGCAATAAGCTGACTTTGTACAAAAATATACACAAGTATGAAGGCTATTGCTTAATGCATTGTAAGCCGCGCTGAGTCTCCGGAGAAGGGCGGCATATAAATCTAATTTTTTTAAAAAAATGGTTATCTAACATCTTGTTTAAAACTTCCAGTGTTGGAGCATTTACAACTTCTGGAGGCAAGATGTTCCACAGGTTAATTGTTGTAACTGTCAAGAAATTTCTCCTCAGTTCTAGGTTGCTTCTTTCCTTGATTAGTTTCCATCCATCGCTGCTTCTCCTGCCCTCAGGTGCTTTGGAGAATAGCTTGACTCCCTCTTCTTTGTGGAAGCCCCCGAGATATTGGGAGACTGCTATCATGTCTCTCCCAGTCCTTCTTTTCATTAAATTAGACATACCCAGTTCCTGCAGCCGTTCTTCATATGTTTTAGCCTCCAGTCCCCTAATTTAAATGTTAGTGGGATTAAATAGAAAAATAATGCATTCAGATGCTGAGTTTGGAAAGGTTTTACCAACATTGGACAAGGTTGATTCTCAATAGCCAGGAAGCCATAGCTACCTTACTTGTTTCAGGGATGTGATTGCAATTCATTCATTCATTCATTCATTCATTCATTCATTCATTCATTCATTCATTCATTCATTCATTCATTCATTCAATTTATATGCCGCCCTTCTCCGGAGACTCAGGGCAGCTTACAATGCATTAAGCAATAGCCTTCATACTTTTGTATATACCTGCTTAGTAGGGCTTTTGGCCCCCACAAGCAGTGTTCTTCTTCTTTTTTTTTATACAAAGTCAGCTTATTGCCCCCACAATCCAGGTCCTCATTTTACCTAACTCGGAAGGATGGAAGGCTGAGTCAACCTTGAGCCTGGTGAGATTTGAACTTGCAGTAATTGCAGGCAGCTGGTTTTACTTAACAATACTTAACAGTACTTAGTCTGCTGCGCCACCAAGGCTCTTGTGGATATTCATTTAAACCGGATATTTATCAATTTAGAAGTGGATGTTTGCTTTTAAAGTCACTGGTACACTTTTTAAATGTGCTTAGAATAAGCAGCAAAGTAACAACCCCGAACACTTCTTGAAGTAGAGGCTGATGGGACTAGCTTGACTCCCTCTTCTTTGGGGCAGCTCCTGAGATATTGGAAGACGACTATCCTGTCTCCCCTGATCCTTCTCTTCACTAGATTTGCAGTGCCCAGCTCCTGCAACCGTTCATCGTATGTTTTAGCCTCCAGTCCCCTCATCATCTTGGTTGCAGAATGTGCATAATTTTGCATAAATTTATGCAAAATTATGGACATTGCAAGTTAGCTCTTATTTGGGGGTGGAGAAAAAACATGACAACTGTTGAGTATTGAGGCAGTAATTCTTCTGCTGGAATGATGCTGAATAATTTCCCCCCCCCTTTTTTTTCTCTCTCTCTCTCTCTCTAGACGGCTATAATCAGTGATGAGAAAGCAGAACTTTTCCGATCAAAAGTGACCGACAAGATCAAGTTTTTGAACATTTCCCAAATCGTGCTCATAACTCTTGGTTCTGTGATGTTCCTGGGATTCCTCATCGCCGTTTGCGCGTGCAAAAAGACGAGTCCCAAATAAGTAATAGAGAAAGCAGAATTTGGAATTCGGATGAGTCCATTCAGCTCCACCAGATTCTGGATGGCATTTAACATTAAAAAATAATAATAGCGACAATCAATAATAATAATAATAAACCCAGAACAATGAATTCCCACAAAAACATTCCAACAGGTAAAATCCATGAACTGCCTAAATTTCCAAGAACATCCTAAAGAGAAAACACCTGAAACATCTCCAGAGGATGCCATTGCAGTTAGCAGGCAGTCCTCAACTAATGACCACAATCGAGCTCAAAATGTACCATATTTTTTGGAGTATAAGATGCACCTTTCCCCACCCCCCACCCCTTAAAAGCGGGTGGAAACGTTGATGCATCTTATACACGGAATACAGCCATTTTTGGACTCCCGAAGCCCTGCTCATTCCATTCTTGCGAAAACAGGCGTGTTTTTCACCCGATTTTTCGCAAAAAACAGAGGTGTTTTTGCCCTCCCCAGCTCCCAGGAGCACTCTGCAGGCTCTCTGCGTGCCTTGTTTTTCACAAAAACAGGTGAAAAGTGGGCCAAAAAACAGTTATAAGTGTGAAAAATTGTCATAAGTCACTTTCTTAGTGCCATTGTAACTTTATTTTTTAAAAAATGTAATTTATATGCCGCCCTTCTCCGGAGACTCAGGATGGCTTACAATGCGTTAAGCAATAGCCTTCCTACTTTTGTATATACCTGCTTAGTAGGGCTTTCGGGCCTCCCTAAGTGGTGTTCCTTTTTATACAAAGTCAGCTTAATGCCCTCACAATCCGGGTCCTCATTTCACCTACCTTGAACGGATGGAAGGCTGAGTCAACCTTGAGCCTGGTGAGATTCGAACTCGCAGTAATTGCAGGCAGCTGGTGTCACTTTAACACCACTTTAAGCTGCTGCGCCACCAAGGCTCTTTGAATGATCGTTCAACTTAAACGGTCATTAAACAAACTGTTCTAAATCGAGGACTATCTGTACCCATTACTCAGAAATTTTGTTTTTAACCGAGTGACTTTTTATAGTCAAACACTCAAGTTTTCACTTCATACATTTGGAGAACAGAGACTGGCAAACCTTAACAGATGCTTCAGTTGAAGGTCGAAAGCAATCCGCTTCCATGCCTCATCATTGGAAGGCATATTCTTCGAGTAAAAATAAGTATTTTGGATTAAAAAAAAAAAGAACAGGTGAATTAGCTGTTTTGTTTAGCTGTCGGGCTGACGGGTGACAAGATCTGGTGCAGTTCACGTATTTTCCAGCTGGTGGCAATGCTACATTTTCAACGACAGCGGAGATTATTTTTTTACCAGAAAGCAAAAGTCAAAATTGTAGTAGTCCTTACCATACAAGAACAGGATGGAGAATTCAATAACAAGATAATTTACCTCAAGGCCAAAAATTATGATTGTAAAACAAATACAAAGATGGATGTTCTTCCTTCCCTTTTCACGCGTTGTATTTGATTTTGAAAGGAAGCTAATTCATTACACTCCTTACAAGGTGAACATTTGAAGCTGTAATTAATATTGATAGATTATCTTGCTTTGATCTGCCTTTAATACTCCAGGACACTGGTATGATACAGTATTAAAAAAATCTAAGCACATTTTATAAACACGCATTGAAATAATGCCTTTTACTAAAACGGAGAAGACGGAACGATGGATGGCTTATGTGGTTACATTTAATAGTACGTTAACGAGTCTTTCTAAATTAACATTCTGTGGAGATTCTTTTAGTTTCTACAAGTATTGCTTACTTCTTCATTTTATATTTTTTTTCTGATTTCAGTACAATTGCTGTGCATTAGGTTGTAGTTTGTTGCTTCTTCTGGTTGTAGTACACACACACAAACACATAAAGAGAGAGGGAGACAGAGGGAGAGAGACAAAGAGAGGCAGAGAGAAACAGACACACACAAACATACACAGAGAGAGAGACAGAGGGAAGAGACAGACACACATACACACAGACAGATAAAGAGACAGAGACAGAGAGAGGGAGAGAGAGACAGGGACAGAGAGAGAGGGGGGAGAGAGAGACAGACAGAGAGGAGAGAGAGAGATAGAGGGGGAGAAAGACAGAGACAGAGAGGGGAAGAGAGAGGGGGGAGAGAGAGACAGAGAGACAGAGAGAGGGGGAGAGAGAGAGACAGAGGGGGAGAGAGACAGAGACAGAGAGAGGGGAGAAAGAGAGAAACAGAGGAGGGAGAGAGACAGAGACAGAGACATAGAGAGAGAGAGAGACATAGAGAGAAGGACAGAGAGAGACATAGACAGAAAAAAACACACACACAGAGAGAGAGAGAGAGAGAGAGAGAGAGAGAGAGAGAGAGAGAGAGAGAGAGAGAGAGAGGCAGGCAGACAGATAGACAGAGACAGACAGAGACAGAGAGACAAAGACAGAGAGACAGAGACAGAGATGGAGATGCAATTTATACTAAACCTCTATTAAAATAAGTTTGGGACATATGAAAAGAAGCCACGCCAGTGTGCAGCTATAAGATTTTTGGTTAGTCTTTAAGAACTGAGATTGGGTTCCTTCACCATCCAACTGGCCCAGGATCTTTGAAAAATAGGATTCAGTGGTTCCAAAATCACGTAGCTGCCAACTCCTTCAGAATACTTGACCAGAGTAGGATTTGGTTCTGCTTTATCTAGATAAATAGATATATAGACAAGAAGTTTTGTGTTTTATTTTATTTTTTTTACACCCTGAATCCTGTGGTTAAAATGAAACAGTTTCTAGAATTTTGCCCCAGAGTCAAAACTCTAGTGGTGGAAATCCCAGAGATGCTTTTTTTTTCTCAGGTGGCAATTGGGCTTTCTGATTTTTCATTTGAAGATGTTTCGCTTCTCAACTAAGAAGCTTCTTCAGCTCTGACTGGATGGTGGGGAATGGAAGGATTGATATTCCTTGCAGACAGCTGGTCATTTGCATCCAGCCATTGAGGCCACTTGGAGATTTATCTGGGTCCTCAGGGTCACCTGAGTGGCTCAAGTGATCCTTTGGGGCAACCATTACCTGGGTGACTGAGAATCTCCATAAACATCTAGTGGTGGAAAGTTAACTATGTCTGAACAATTTTGCCAATGGTTTCTCATGGAGCGCCATCCAGTCCAATCCAGTCTGAATTGCTTGGTCTAGATGGCTAGATCTTGGTCGAGAGCAGGGGCCTTCAACCCCTATTCCATGGACCAGCATTGGTCCACGGCATGCCAGAAATCAGGCTGCACAAACAAGCGAAGCTCCATCCACAGGATGCAGGAAGCACAGGAAACCACGGCCCTTCTGATCCAGCAGTTTGGACCGGTTCTATAGAACTGGAGTAAAACCCGCAGGAGGCTTCCATTGACCCTGACATCACCAGAAGCGATCTGCGCATGCGCAATCCCGTTGCGAAGCGGTAGTAAAGGTAAGTAAAACTCGCCCCTTCTCTGGTCCATGGAAAAATTCTCTCCACGGAACCGGTTCCTGGTGGCCAAATGGTTGGAGGCCTCTGGCCTAGAGGTCTACAGTAGATATCTAGATGTCCAAGAGATACTTCAATGTCACTTGGTAACTTTTGCTAAGATTTCAAACATCTCTCTTTAGAGAGCAGTGTATAGTTTTGTCTACTCAGGGATGTAGCTTTAGAGCCGTGATGGCAAACCTATGGCATGAGGGCCACAGGTGGCACGCGGAGCCATATCGGTGGGCACGCGAGCTCAGCTCCGGCAGTCAGTCAGCTGATTTTTGGGCCTTCTGGGCCCACCAGAAGTCAGGAAACACACTGTTTCCAGCCTCCAGAGGGCCTCTGGGGGTGGGGAGGCAATTTTTGCCCTCCCCAGTCTCCTAGAAAGGCGCTGGAGCCTGGGGAGAGCAAAAAATAGGCCTGCCAGGCCCATCATGCCATCATGTGCCAAAAATGGGAAGAAGGAGGAGGAGGAGGAGGAGGAGGAGGAGGAGGAGGAGGAGGAGGAGGAGGAGGAGGAGGAGAAGAAGAAGAAGAAGAAGAAGAAGAAGAAGAAGAAGAAGAAGAAGAAGAAGAAGAAGAAGAAGGAAGAAGAAGAAGAAGAAGAAGAAGAAGAAGAAGAAGAAGAAGAAGAAGAAGAAGAAGAAGAAGAAGAAGAAGAAGAAGAAGAAGAAGAAGAAGAAGAAAGAAAGAAAGAAAGAAAGAAAAAATTCAGAAGAAAACAAAGTTTAATTCAACTACATATGCTAGTTTTGTGGCTGCTCAAGAAATAGTCAGGGACAGGAAGGGTTTTGTGGCTCCCGGTGTTTTCTTTTCTGTGGGAAAATGGGTCCAAATGGCTCTTTGAGTGTTTAAAGTTAGAGACCCCTGGACTAGCCAAACCCAAATCTTGCATATGCCTTAGTCTCCAGGCCTTTGATCATCTTAGTTGCCCTTATCACTACTTTTCCCAAAGTCTCAACATCCTGTTCGTAGTATGGTGACCAAAATTGGTTGCAGTATTCCAGGTGTCTTACTTACTTCGGATTTATAAAGCGGTACTAATACTCCTTTGCGTAATCTTGGTTCTATGCCTCTGTTTATACAATACGGGATTGAATTAGCTTCTTTTGGCGGTGGCTGCTCACTGCTGGCTCATATTCAAGTGTCAAATGCCAGCTTTTTGCATCTGGAATTGTAGGAGTCCAAAACCAATGGCCTGCTTGGCATACTGGTGTGGTCATTTGATTCCCGAACACATGAACACATCTGCACGGCAGCATTAACTTTTAAACCCGCAAGAACTGCTCTCTAGCAAACAGCAGCTGTTGAGTGTCTTAAGCCAACTAAACTAAGGGTGGGGGGAATGGGAAGGGGGAAAAAGTAATGTCCATGTTCACAGCTGCATTAGCACATCATTGAAAAAAAAAATTAAATCTTTTCAAGGCAGTCTGTAACTACTTGACCTGGATTTATTTCAACCTAAAGACCTTTGTTCAAAATTCTTAATAGAAGCATCATTCAAATGTGTGTCTTCTTGAGACTTCACTGTGGCCAGCTCTATACCACTTTGTCTGAAGAAGGACGCTGTGGCTCAAGAGGGACGTGGTGGTTCAGTGACTAAGATGCTGAGCTTGTCAATCGAAAGGTCGGCAGTTCAGCGGTTCGAATCCCAAGTGCCGCATAATGGAGTGAGCTCCTGTTACTTGTCCCAGCTTCTGCCAACCTAGCAGTTCGAAAGCAGGTAAAAAATGCAAGTAAAAAAATAGGGACCACTTTTGGTGGGAAGGGAACAGTGTTCCGTGCGCCTTTGGCGTTGAGTCATGCCAGCCACGTGATCATGGAGACGTCTTCGGACAGCACTAGCTCTTCGGGTTTGAAATGGAGATGAGCACCGCCCCCTAGTGTTGGGAACAACTAGCACATATGTGCAAAGGGAACCTTTTCCTTTACCTTTATTGTCTGAATAGGGCAGCTGGTTGAGTATTACTGAGTCTGGAGAAGATGGAAGCTAGTTATGAAATATCATGAGATATTTATGAACCTAAGGATAGAATAAAATTGAATAGAGGTGGAAGGGACCTTTGGAGGTCTTCTAGTCCAACCCCCTGCTCAAGCCGGAGACCAGATACCATTCCAGACAGTGGCTGTCCAGTCTCACCTTAAAAAACTTCAGTGATGAAGCAATCACAGCTTCTGAAGGCAAGCTGTTCCACTGATGAATTGTCCTCATTATTAGGAATCTTCTCCTTAGTTCTAGGTTGCTTCTCTCCTTGATTAGTTTCCATCCATTGCTTCTTGTCCTGCCTTCACGTGCTTTGGAGAATAGCTTGACTCCCTCTTCTCTGGGGCAGCCCCTGAGATATTGGAAGACTGCTATCATGTCACCCCTAGTCCTTCTCTTCACTAGACTAGACATATCCAAATTCTGCAACCGTTCTACATATCTTTTAGCCTCCAGGCCTTTAATTATCTTAGTTGCTCTTCTCTGCACTTTTTTCAAAATCTCAACATCTTTTTATGGTGACCAAAACTGGATGCGGTATTCCAGGTATGGCCTTAGTTAAGTTTTATAAAGCGGTACCAATACTTCACGTGATTTTGATTCTATGCCTCTGTTTATACAACCAAGGATTGTATTAGCTTTTTTTGGCTGCCATTGCATACTGCTGGCTTATGTTTAAGTGATCATCCACTAGGATTCCAAGGCCCCATTTTTATGCAGAATTCTTTTATCCAGAATCCTTTCATTGTCAATTGATGGATGTTTTGCTGTATAAGAGGAGAATATTGTTGCCTGCTGCTCATAGATCAATTTATTAGTATTTTTCTCTGTAGAAATTGTTCTCCTCTAAGGATGACTCTGCAAATCATCTGGAAAGAAAAAAAAATGTGACTCTGGTGTGTTTAACATCTGGCGTTTTGACATCTGGCGTTTTGAGTTCACCTCTGCTTTCCATAAAGCCGTGCTTAGAAAGCTCTGCTTAGAAGGAATCATATAGCACTAAGAGAAAGCAGCTCAGGGAATCTTACTGTAGCAAATTATACAAGAAAGAAAGAAAGAAAGAAAGAAAGAAAGAAAGAAAGAAAGAAAGAAAGAAAGAAAGAAAGAAAGAAAGACAGGAAGGAAGGAAGGAAGGAAGGAAGGAAGGAAAAAGAAAGAAAGAAAAGAAAGAAAGAAAAGAAGGAAAAGAAAGAAAGAGAAAGAGAGAAATAAAAATGAAAGGAAGAAAGAAAGAAGGAGGGAGGAAGAAAGAAAGAAAGAAAAAAGAAGGAAAGAAAAGAAAGAAGAAAAAGAAAGAAAAGAAAAAGAGAAAGAAAAAGAGAAAAAAGAGAAAGAAAGAAAGAAAAAAGAAAGAAAGAAAGAAAGAAAGAAAAAGAAAGAAAGAAGGAAAGAAAGAAAGAAAGAAAGAAAGAAAGAAAGAAAGAAAGAAAGAAAGAAAGAAAGAAAGAAAGAAAAAGAAAAAAGGAAGGAAGAAAGAAAAAAGGAAGTAGGGAGGGAGGAAGAAAGAAAGAGGGAGGAGGAAAGAAAGAAAGAAGAAAGAAAGAAAAGTAACTCATTGACAATCCACCTAAAATAATGTATAAAAGAGAAAAAAACATGTCTTTTTTCCACCTTTTATAGTCTTGCAAGCAGTATTTACTCTATTTTCTCTAAGGGGTGGAATGTTTAGACAGCTGAGTTACTCCTGCTTGTTTCTCTTGCCACACCTTTCTGTGAAAACTAAAACTCAGTGGCCTCTTTTGAAATATTCACATTGGGTTATCAAGATCTTCCCTGTGAAGCGCTCTCTCTCTCTCTCTCTCTCTCTCTCTCTCTCTCTCTCTCTCTCTCTCTCTCTCAGACATCATGTAAAAGTGAAATCTATTTACCCCACGGTAAGTGTATGCAGTAAGGGTGCTTTTGATTTTCTTTTTTTAAATTTTATTTTGCCCTTTGCTACCTGAATTAAGTTGATTGGGAGCTAAAGTGCAAGGAGTTGGAAGATTTCAGCCGACTTCTTGGCGCAACGGTCTATGAAGTTATTAAATAAACCCCATGAACTTTGATCTGTGTCTGCCAAATTAAGAATAGGAAGGCTGAAGGTAGCGGATGTGTTTGCAAATACATGTGCTCGCTCTTTGAATGAACAGTTTCTCTTTTTAAATAAGTTATGATGTAACATAGAGTAAGACTTTAATTTAACCGTAACAGAGTTGGAAAGGACCTTGGGGGTCATCTAGTCCAACCCCCTGCCCTCTCAGGAGACCTGTACTAGGGATTTGAACCGCCGAACTGCCGATGTTTCTGATCAACAAGCTCAGTGTCTTAGCTGCTGAGCCACCTTTGTGAAGCATATACCTGTTGTAAAACAAAATATAAAGTCATTTATTTTCCTTCCTTCCTTCCTTCCTTCCTTCCTTCCTTCCTTCCTTCCTTCTTCCTTCTTCCTTCTCCTTTCTCCTTCCTTCCTTCCTTCCTTCCTTCCTTCCTTCCTTCCTTCCTTCCTTCCTTCCCTCCCTTCTTTTTCCTTCCCTCTTCATTCTCCTTCCTTCCTTCCTTCCTTCCTTCCTTCCTTCCTTCCTTCCTTCCTTCCTTCCTTCCTTCCTTCCTTCCTTCCTTCCTTCCTTCCTTCTTCTCTTTCTTTACTTCTTTTTGTTCTTTAACACAATAGACTTTTTCAAAATAAATTTTAGGAAAAGTTGTGTCCACAAGTTTACTACAAAAGATTTCATGAGATAGCCACTGTTGAATTTTCATACATTTTTTTAAAAAATTTGCCAATAAATAAATAAATAAAAAAAAAAAACAGGAAAAAGGAAAACAAAGAAACACATTTCTGGAAGATCTTTGGCGTTTGCATGTACCGGACTGGGAATAATCTCTTATTCCTCATCTCATATCTAAGAGATTTGCTATGGTCTCTCAGATATTTGGCTTCACTGCCATCTAGAGACAACTTTAAGCACTACACTGCCTTAACTTGCTAAATCTGCCTAAATCCTATTTACTTCTTTGCTGCATGACTTAGCATTCCTGAAAATAGTTGGATACCAATGTGATCATGGATCAGAACCTCTCCTCCCAGGGGTATGCCAAAATAGAAGACAGACGTATAAAAGAATTAAAAGCATAGCTTGTATGAGCCATGGTGGCGCAGTGGTTAGAGTGCAGTACTGCAGGCTAACTCTGCTGACTGCCAGCTGCCTGCAGTTTGGCAGTTCGATCCTGACTGGCTCAAGGTTGACTCAGCCTTCCATCCTTCTGAGGTCGGTAAAATGAGGACCCAGATTGTTGGGGGCAATAGGCTGGCTCTGTAAACTGCTTAGAGAGAGCTGTCAAAGCACTGTGAAGTGGTATATAAGCCAAAGGGCTATTGCTATTATTACTACAGACTGACTATTTTGAAAGGAGGAGGAGGAGGAGGCCACTATTATAATATGGGATCCCTTATGGATTTTCCAGCAACACATGGTGTAGGCCGGGATTTATTTGCATAAATCTCTAGGCATATATGTCACTCCGTGATGATCATTCTGTCACTCCTGTGAAATGTTCTAGAGATGTAAGTGTGGTAGTCTGGAGTTGCAGGAGAGAAGAAAGAGTCAGCAGAGCTTGGAATGTCTGTGGGATAAGAAGAAGACAAGGATGGCTTCTCCCTAGGAATTCATAGACTATATCTAAAGTTATGCAGATAGTTACTTTAGTCTGGCAAGATTCTGTCCGCAGGCAGAAAACAAGAAATAATGTAAAAAATGTAAAAAAAACCAAACTTCCGGTGATCAGCTGAGCAACACGCAATCATCAGAACTTTTTATTTTTACTTTTTAAAGCATTTTTAACTACCGGTTCCGTAGTAAAAAAAAATGCTAAAAAAGTAAAAAAAAAATTAATAATAATTCCGACAATTGCGTGTTGCTCAGCTGATTATTGGAACCTTTTTTTTTTTTACAGTTTTTACTACCAGTTCAGCGAACCAGTAGCATTTTTTACTACTGGTTTGGCAAATTGGTAGCATTTTTTACTACTGGTTCAGCAAACCTGTAGCATGTTTTACTACCGGTTCGGCGAACAGGTAGCATTTTTTACTACCAGTTCAGCGAACCGGTAGCATTTTTTACTACCGGTTCAGCGAACCAGTAGCATTTTTTACTACTGGTTCAGCAAAACAGTAGCATTTTTTACTACCAGTTTGGCAAACCAGTAGCATTTTTTATTACCAGTTCTGCGAACCAGTAGCATTTTTTAACTACGGGTTCGGCAAACCAGTAGCATTTTTTTTACTACCGGTTCGGCGAACCAGTAGCATTTTTTACTACCGGTTCAGGCAAACCAGCCCAAACTGGTAGCATTTCACCCCTGAAACATACCCATACAATTCTTGACATCAGTTTGAAATCTTTCTCATGACATAACTTGTACAATATCCAAGAATTTTGCTGGCTAGCTTCAGAGTTGGCTACACGATAGCACTTTCTGCTCAATGTACAATTGCTTTCTCCACTCACCCACATTATCAAGCAGATTAATTTTTTTTTGAAAAAGTGAATTGTGTTGATGACAGCAACATACAAGCCAGCAAAGGTGAATGGCTTTTTTTCCCTGGATTAGCTTTTCAAGCTAACAACAATACTGGCAATGAAATGAACATGGAAGGGCGGAGAAGCTATGGCATTGCTTTAAGGATGGTGCAATGATTTTTTTGGGGGGGGGGGAATTCATTGTTCTGTGTTCAATTGAGAAACCGTTATAGACATCTGGTTGATTTCCAGCAGTAATAGAAGATCCAGATTCCTGGATCTAGCATTAGATTTGGAACATCAGCTGATTCAGATGGCCTTCAAATCAGCTCAAAGCACACTGGTATTCTCTAAATCAGTCCAAAACGAAACTTATTCTCAGTAAATTTAAAAACAAAACTTACATGGATGGGAAATGCACTTTAGAGGTGCATTGTAATTCATCTTAGGCTAAAAATGTATAATCATAGAATAGAATAGAATAGAATAGAATAGAATAGAATAGAATAGAATAGAATAGAATAGAATAGAATAGAATAGAATAGAATAGAATAGAATAGAATAGAATAGAATAGAATAGAATAGAATAGAATAGAATAGAATTCTTTATTGGCCAAGTATGATTGGACATGGAAGGAATTGGTCTTGGTGCATACGCTCTCAGAGTACATAAAAGTAAAGATACATTCATCAAGAATCATAAGGTACAACACTTAATGGTAGTCATAGGGAAACAGTCAATATGAATCTTAAGGATACCAGCAACAAGGTTACAGTCATACAGTCATAAGTGGGAGGAGATGGGTAATAGGAACGATGAGAAGATTAATGGTAATGCAGACTTAGTGAATAGTTTGACAGTGTTGAGGGAATTATTTGTTTAGCAGAATGATGGCATTTGGGAAAAAACTGTTCTTGTGTCTAGTTTTTCTGGTATGCAGTGCTCTATAGCTTCGTTTTGAGGGTAGAAGTTGAAACAGTTTATGTCCAGGATGTGAGGGGTCTGTAGATATTTTCCCAGCCCTCTTTTTGACTCTTGCAGTAGACAGGTCCTGAATGGAAGGCAGGTTGGTAGCCATTGTTTTTTCTCCAGTTCTAATGATCCTCTGAAGTCTGTGTCTGTCTTGTTGGGTTGCAGAACCAAACCAGACAGTTATAGAGGTGCAGATGGCAGACTCAAGAATTTCTCTGTAGAATTGTATCATACCACGGTCACTTCTCACAACTGTTTTAACTGTGTGGCATTGGAACCAATTTGGATCATGTGCTGTTAGTAAGTTAGATTGCACTCTCCAGATATGGACTGGATCCCATATAATGTATAATAATGTTGGTTAGTATAGACACTGAGGCCTAAACAAATGTAGAGGCCTTCCCCTTGAGGGATGTTCTCGTTAATGATGTCTTGGATGATGGCCCTCCACTTCGGATGAAAGACCCCACATGAAATCCAAGGCCCAAATAATGTATTATTTGTTAATGCAGTGTCTCAAACATAGTGTGGCTTATTCAGTTTTGGATAAGTTGAGTTGTGAGAACCCAGCTGCCACCGTTTGTTAAACGTAGTTTCTGGCAAAATTCAATGTCTGAGACCAAACTACGTGAGAGTCTTGAGTCCTTCATGTCCTTCACTGTTGAATCGTTTTGGTGGTCAAGCCCAAGGGCTGGCATTGGTCCATTTCATAAGGGCAACAGCTGCACGATGGGACCCGTTAAGCCCTACCCACACCATTTCCAAGGCTGAGCAGCTGCTAATATGGAAGCTGATCGTGGGTGGGAAACAGATGGTTGTCTGTGAGAAACCTTTAAGATTAGTGGTGGTCTCTTGGTCCAAAATGGGTAGGAGTAACTGGCAAGAGGCTTACAAGTGGTATGCATCTGAAGAGAAATCAAGTAGGACAAATCTGATTGTCCGCTGAGCCAATTTCATGTGGTAAAATCAGATCTTCTTTCCATGTTAATCTTGGTTTCTCACAGCTGTATCTTACTGTAGAAGGACAAAATACAGCAATGGAGATTGTGTGATAATTCTGGGGTATCTTTAGCATTAACTCTCAATAAAAGAGCTAGTCTACCCAGATTATAAATTTCCCAGGCATCTATTAAGAATATCTGTAGCTACTTGAACTCCAGTTCCTGTTATCAAACCCACTGCTTTATACCATTGTGATGGGAAAACCTTTGTCCGCGACCCAAATATTTGTTTGGTTTCCATAGGTTTGAAATGTGGAAGCCACTTTTGTGAAGTAATTTTGTATTTTCTGGATAGGCAAATTTAAGTGCTGATGTGTAGTATCTTCTAGATTCCATAAGATCTTAAGAATATTTTTCATAGTACATATGGGAATCATCTATTCAATAAAAAATGCTTCACTAGAAATGTATTAAATAATAGACCATTTTGCTCATTTGTCATATATTATCCACCCACCCTTCCTTCCATCCATCCTTATATAGTCATCCATCTACCCTTTTCTCTCCCTCTCCCTCTCCCTATCCATCCATGCATCCACCCACCCATCCACCCATCCACCCATCCATCTATCTATCCAACCTTCTATTATCTATCTATCATCCATCTATCCATCCTTGCATTTTTATTCCATCCATCTATTCTTGTATTATCTGTATCTGCCTATCAATCTATCCATCCAAACTTCTATTATCCATCCATCCTTCCATTTTCTATTCGTCCATCTATCTATTCTTGTATTATCTCTTATCTAATCTGTGGGCAAGAAGGCATCTCCAACTCCATCTGTTTTTCCCCTGCAAATAAATAAATAAAAGAAAGAAAAGCAGGGGGGAACGATCTAAAAAAATTGGAATAATTGTTTTCCCCTAATTTACAGCAGCAGCTACAGCTGGAACCGAGACTCTGCTAAACAAACAATTCCCTCAACACTGTCAAACTATTCACCAAGTCTGCATTACTATTAATCTTCTCGTGATTACTATTAATCGTTCTCACCACCCATCTCCTCCCACTTATGACTATATGACTGTAACTTTGTTGCTTGTATCCTTACGATTTATCTTGATGGTTTCCTAGTATGATTCGATTGCTTATTTGTACCCTATGACTATCGTTAAGTGTTGTACCTTATGATTCTTAACAAATGTATCTTTTCTTTTTATGTACACTGAGAGCGTATGCACATAAAGACAAATTCCTTGTGTGTCCAATCACCCTCGGCCAATAAAGAATTCTATCTATCTATATCTATCTATTCTGTTATTGTGATGTGGTTTCTGCATTAAACACAAAAGAAACATATGCACGTTCTGTTCTAAAGAAGATTCTGCATTTTCAAGCTTTCCCATTCCTTATTACTTGCCTTCTGCAAAGGGGAAATTGATCTCTTAAAGCTGAGAAGCTCAGAAGGGAATAGACAGAGATTAAAGGAATGTGCCTTTTATTGACTTTTCATGGGTGTAGGCAAGTTGTCACTTTCTCCCCTGTTGCTTTTGGAAATAATCATGCCCACTTAATGCCTACTGAAGCTAAGCATGATTTGGCTCATGTCACTTGGCCTCTTTCCCAGAAGGTGTCAAAAAAAAAAAATCAAAAGAGCAGCTGCCAAGAAACCTGTTTCTCTTTGATGCTCCATCTTGGCTTCTTGGCCTTCCCTTCCCCATCCATTCTTCAAATAATGCTGGTTTATTTGTTACAATGCTGAATTGCTGGCAGTTGTAGCCATTGGACCAGTGAGCCTAGCTTGGCTACCAAAGTGCAGAGTAAGTAGTAGCAATAGCACTTAGACTTGTATACCATTTGATAGTGCTTTACAATGCTCTCTAAGCTGTTTACAGAGTCAGTCTATTGCCCCCAACAATCTGGGTCCTCATTTTGCCCATCTCGGAAAGATGGAAGGTTGAGTCCTCCTTTAGATGCTCAGGATTGAACTGCTGGCTGTGGGCAGAGTCAGTCTGCAATTGTGCATTGTAATCACTGTGCCACCAGGAAGGAGAATGAGAAAGAGAAGAAGGAAGGAAGGAAGGAAGGAAGGAAGGAAGGAAGGAAGGAAGGAAGGAAGGAAGGAAGGAAGGAAGGAAGGAAGGAAGGAAGGATAGCAATAATACTTAGATTTATAGTGCTTTACAGCCCTCTCTAAGTCGTTTACAGAGTCAGCCTATTGCCCCCAACAATCTGGATCCTCATTTTATCCAACTCGGAAGGATGGAAGGCTGAATCAACCTTGAGCCTGGTGGGATTTGAACTGCCAAATTGCAGGCAGCCGGCAGTCAACAGAAGTAGTCTGCAAGACTGCACTCTAACCACCATGACTCAGTTAAGAGAAGAAAGATAGAGATAGAGATAGAGATAGAGATAGAGATAGAGATAGAGATAGAGATAGAGAGATATAGATATAGATATAGATATAGATATAGATATAGATATAGATATAGATATAGATATAGATATAGATATAGATATAGATAGATATAGATATAGATATAGATATAGATATAGATATAGATATAGATATAGATAAATTAATGGCATATAAAGGCAGAGATCTCTGTAATGGTAGTTTAATACTCTGACAATGTCAGCAGATGGCTGATGAAAGCTTAGTAAAATAAAATTTTAATTCTTTTAAAATTTTAATATCTTAAGTTCCAGAGTTTGCAGTATGTCTGCTTCTTTTTTTACTAATATACCTGGAACTCACATTTTTAGAATAGTTTGATATACATACACACACACACACACACACACACACACAAAAGCATAACACACCCATTTATTCAGAGAAATAAATTGGCATTGCTTAGATAGTAACGACTGCAGATAAAATGATCCCAGATCACTTGGAATCTGGACAAGACAAAGAATTATGTCTCTGCAAGGGGGGCATTTCTATAATAAGCCAATATAGTAAATTATGGATGAATGCGTCAGGATTTCCATCACACAGATAGTCATTGTTTGAGTCGGATTGCCCTGAAATACAGTTGTTGGAAGGGTATTCAAGCTTGCCAGAATTGAATGTTTTTCTGCTATTGGGAATTCTTATTTGGCTGAAATTCCTAGCTGGCTTTAAAAACAACAACAGGTGAGCAGTTTCCAAGTACCAGTACATCTATTGGGCTATGATAATCAAGATTGAGAAATATCTGTTTGTTATCATCCATTGATAGCTTTGTAAGGTCTACATTTGGCATCCAAGGCAATCTTATTGTGGAGACGGTATTCTTTATTACTCCACCCACTCCCTAAGTGGGATGTCCTGGAATTGAATGATTCAACATCTCTGCTTATGCTCAGGAACACATTTTCAAACAAGGACTTTTATTAAATTGAACTTATCCAACAGGAATTTTTTGCTTTTGATTCCCTTGGCGCTCTCCCTCTCTCTCTCTTTCCCCCCTCTCTCTCCCTCTCCCTCTCTCTCCAGGCGAGATGTGACGAGGGCATGGGTGACTGTGCATAGGGAGTCCTGATCCAGAAAGGGGCGTATCAGGCGAACCTGATAGAAGCCCCCCCTGGCCACGGCCGTCATATGCTCCTCCAAGGACAGCCGTGTGTCCAGGAGGACACCCAAGTGGTGAGCCCCCTCTGTGGGGGCCAAAAACTCACCCCCAATAGCCAGCGATGGTGTCAGCTGACTATATCGGGACGCCAGCATCCACAGCCACAGATTGACTGTAGTATACAGTGCATACAAAAATGATCCATCCAACCAAAATGAGAAAATGGTTTCAATACCCTTTATTTTTTTTTCCCAGGCAAATAATAGTTGGGGTATCCAATTAAATACTACTGTGTTGTTATTTTATTTTTAATTCAAAATCTACCACATATTCACCTTCATGGGCTTCATCATGCTAAACCTATACACATTCATATCTGGCATAAGAGAGATGATTTTAAAAAAAGAAACACCAAACTATGAAATACATGTATCTACAGGACTGACAATCACAAAGAAAGCATTGTTAAAGAAAAATTCATCCAACTTTACAAATGTCAAAAAGCGGTCACAAAACAGATTTAGTACACATGGATGGAAAAATAGAGAGAGAGCGTGTTGACCATCTTTACATTTGGCAAACTCAGGTCTAAAAGATGTTTCTTCATATATATTTTTTTTTAAAAAAAGAATTATATACATTATTTCAGTATCCTCAAAATAGGAAGGTATTAAATACAAACAAACCCAACAACCAATATTATAAACATAAATCTTTGGGGTATCAGGATGAGGATGGTTTTTTAAATGGGCAGAATTTTGAACAAATTCTGGGTTTTGACAAAGTGAAGTTCTCCAGATGTTGCCCATCGTTCTAGTTGGAGAACCTGCTGGTTGGAGTTAATGGAGCTGAAGACCAATATATATATGGAGAACATCACACATGGAACAGGGCTGATGGAACAGTGACGTTGGAAGTTGGGTCCAAATTCAAGAATATTAGTTTAGTCCATCTTCTATCAATCACTCTAGTCATTTCCAATTCCAGAATATATTTTTTAAAGAAAACAATTCCAGCTTTCATTTTTAAAGGGTCTAGATATTAATGTCTGGCATCAGTGCATTTCTTTCTCTTAATGTTTGACTGGGGAAGGGGTCAGAGTCTAGCCATAGAGATTTTTCCCTCCAAACTGTAGGTACCCACTTTTAGTAAACTCAAAGCTGAGGCTGGGATTGATTCATTTTCGTGATTTAGAGGATGGTGAGTGAACAGAAAGAGATAGATGATGATGGCTATAGACAGCTAGAGATGATAGATAGAGGATGGATGCATGCATGGATGGATGGATGGATAGATAGATAGATAGATAAGATGATAGATGATAGATGGATGGATGCATGGATACAGAGAGATGAGATAGAGACAGATAGATAGATAGATAGATGATAGATAGATAGATAGATAGATAGATAGATAGATAGATAGATAGATAGATAGATAGATAGATAGATAGATAGATAGATAGATAGATATAGATGGTAGATCGATCGATCGATAGATGCAGAGGTAGGTTTCAGTTGGTTCTGACCAGTTCTGGAGAACCAGTAGTGGAAATTTTGAGTAGTTCGGAGAACCGGTAGTAAAAATTCTGACTGGCCCCATCCTCATCTATTCTCTGCTGATCGGGAGGAAATGGGGATTTTGCAGTATCCTTCCCCTGGAGTGGGGAGGGAATGGAGATTTTACAGTATCCTTCCCCTGCCACACCCACCAAGCCATGCCATGCCACGCCCACCAAGCCACACCCACAGAACCGGTAGTAAAAAAATTTGAAACCCATCACTGGATAGATGATATAGATAGATAGATGGTAGATAGAGAAAGACAGACAGACAGACAGATGATAGACAGATGATAGATGATAGATAGGTGATAGATAATAGATAAAGATGAATAATAATAGATGATAGATGAATAGATGGACAGTTGACAGATATAAGCTAGCTAGCTAGCTATAGATAGATAGATGATAGATAGATAGATAGATAGATAGATAGATAGATAGATAGATAGATAGAAAGATAGATATAGCTAGATAGCTAGAGAGAGATGATAAAGATGATAGATATAGATAGATAGATAGATAGATAGATAGATAGATAGATAGATAGATAGATAGATAGATAGATAGATAGATGTGTGTGTGTGTGTGTGTGTGTGAGGAGAGAGAGAGAGAGAGAGGGAGGGAGGGGACAGCTGGAAATTGCCATGTTCAGAAATAACTTATATGGGAAGATCAAATAAGAGTATAAGAGGTATCTTTAGTCCATGTCGGCTACATTAGTAAAACGATTTCTTAATGTGGGTCTCATGATACCACATAAGCACCATTTTGACAGCTCTTCTATAACCCTCCTTGCCAATGCCAATTTGAAATTAAATCAAAAGTAGCCACAAGGCATGTCGGATTGAAGTTCTTGCATCCCGATGACTGTTGGAGAATTCCAACAGGGGTGGAAAGCCAGAACATCTGGGGAAGGCTGTTCTCATTTCATGACTCAGACTAAACATAATTCATTCTCTCTTTGTCCCACTACACCTAATTATTGGCTTCTTTACTTACGTTCTATGGTGGGTAGAAAGAATTTATGGTATAGGGAAGGCCATTTTCTGTCAAGTAACTGTGAAAGCTAACTGTGAAGGCAAAATCAGAAGGAAACAGCTTGATACCAGACTGATATATTACACTAACATTACACAAATGGTAAGTACTTCCTCCCAACCAAATGCAGAAGGTGTCAAGTTGGTGGAACCATCCAGAGAAAGAGGCCACCAAGAATTAATCTTGAGTTGGGTTTTAGTAGAGCTTAGAGTTGCTGGATTTGTCTAAAAGAACTCTCCTAAACACCCTTATCAGAAATTCCAGATCTTTAATTCACTTCCAGCATGACTTCCAATTCTAGGATCAGCCAAGAGGAACTTGAGAGTGATTACGGATTCCACTTGGAGATCAATCTTCCTCTTTTGAAGGTCAAACTTGAATAAAATCGACTAGGAGTATCTTTGAAGAGGGGTGACTGATATTACATACGTCATGCTACGATGTAGTTCGTTCTCTGCATTGGTTTTGCTTACAGAAATATCTCTACGCTGAGTGTTGAGCTCCGCTCCCAACCATTTGTGTGGAGGCCGTTTCTCGACACTTCATTAAACATCACGGAGAAGGATGACAGAGAACAGACAAACAGTTGGCAGCTTTATTCCTTTCTTTATGATCGGTGAAAGGGTTAGAAAAGCAGAAACACCAACTTCCAAAGCTAGAGGTCGTTGCAAGAAAGGTTAAAAACGAAGGCAGAGTAGACTTATATGCTTACAACGGGACTGATTTTAACGGAGGTTGAAAACACTGCGACGTTAGGAGAAATGAGGTGGAGCGTGTTAAGAATAGAATGACAGAGTTGGAAGGGACCTTGGAGGTCTTCTAGTCCAACCCCCTGCTTAGGCAGGAAACCCTACACCACTTCAGATAAATGGTTATCCAACCTCTTCTTAAAAACTTCCAGTGTTGGAGCATTCACAACTTCTGGAGGCAAGTCGTTCCACTGATTAATTGTTCTAATTGTCAGGAAATTTCTCCTTTAGTTCTAAGTAGCTTCTCTCCTTGATTAGTTTCCACCCATTGCTTCTTGTCCTGCCCTTGGGGGTTTTGGAGAATAGCTTGACTCCCTCCTCTTTGGGGCAGCCCCTGAGATATTGGAAGACTGTTATCATGTCAACCCTAGTCCTTCTTTTCATTAAACTAGACATACCCAGTTCCTGCAACCGTTCTTCATATGTTTTAAGAAAGAGCACGCCAGCATTCATCTTGGATGTATGCCTATTAATGCAAATTGCAAAATTGGTCCTGCAGTACATATGAGAACTGGGAGTTATTTGTGTGGGAAGTGGAACATCTGTTTGGGAAACGTCCTGAAGAAAGCAGACACTGACCCAGGATGGGATTCACCACCACAGATTTGCTCGCTGCTTCTCAGTTTACATGAAAAGTTCTTGAAAAAGCCACATGGCTTAGGTAACAATTCACACACGACCAAAGGGATATCAGTGGCTGCTTGGCATAACTGTTTCTTGAGTGAGCCTCAGGGGGAAACTGAATGACTCTGATCTTTTCAGACTAGAGTAGAGACAAGGAATCAGTGGCTTAATTGATTTTTTTTATATAAAAAAAGCATTCCTATTTGTCTAATGCTTCATCATCATCCCTTGTGGCGTGAAGTCTGGGTAACTGAATGGAGCTAGTCGAGAGTTTTAATGGCCGGATGCCTTCCTGTTGCCAGTACGGAGTTTCATTCAGCAGATATATTCCCAGTGTGCCCAGAGAGAGAAATATCTGCCTCCACCTAGGATCGAACTCACAGCCTCCTGATTGTGAGGCGAGAGCTCCACCTCTGGGCCAACGCACAACTCTTCCTATTTGACTCACGCTTCTCCAGTGAATATTCTGCCTTATGTGGTCACCATCATTATTTGTACTTCCTTGAATTCTGCAATGCAATTCTCCTATTAAAAAGTTAAAAACCCACAAATAAGGAATGTTGTACACACAAATTAGGTTGAAAACTGATCGAAGGCATGTATTATTCGAAATAGCCCTATTGTTTGTTACATGGTCTTCAAAAGATGTCACAAGCTGGCATTAATTAAACTCAACATGAGGCCAAATCAGAAAAAGATAAGAGCTGAAAAGTACAGATTTTTTGTCGCTATCAACGTTTGATCAAAAATTGGAGGGAACTGGTGATATAGGCGCCAACTGCGCTTCCATTGTGTTTTCCCCCTTGAATTTAACTCTTGGCCATCTCCCATGGAGCGTGGAAAATTGGATACTTTGCTTGGGATCTACCACGACATTTCAGGGATGGGATTGAAAATTTTCAGCAACTTGTTCGCTGTCTAGTCGCTGGGTGGGTGTGTCCATGGGGGCATGGCCTACTCAGCCTTCTGCACCATGGTGGTGGTGCGGGGGGTGTTTTTGCCCTCTCCAGGGTCTGGAAGCTTTCCTTGAGCCTCCAGGAGGGAGAAAATGGCCTCCCTCAGCCTCTAGGATACCGGAAATGGGCCCGTTTCCGGAGTTCTGGTACTTTTGGTAGGCCTGTTTTTCACCCTCCCCAGACTCTGGAGGCTTTTCTGGAGCCTCCAGGATGGCGAAAACGGCCTCCCTCGGGCACCGGAGGCCTTCTGGAAGCTAGAAATGGGCCCGTTTCTGGATTTCCAGTAGTCCCATTTTTCACCCGCCCAGAGCCTCCACACGCGCCTTGCTCTGTTCTGGCATCCAAAATAGGCCGCATGGAGACTATGTGGGGCGGGGTCAGCCAGGTTGTTACCACCAGTTTGGCGAACCAGATTAAAATTAACATCTGGTTCACCCAAACTGCTCCAAACCGGCTGAATCCCACCCCTGATTCCTGAACAAGCCGAAGATTCCAAAACATATTGAGTTGAATGCCCTTTCTACTGCTTGTCTTCTCAATGCGAGCAATAGAAACAAAGTGAATGGAGAAGACCTCACACAGGACAATGTTTTATTCACGTGTTATGAACATATGCAGAGGTGGGTTGCTACCGGTTCAGACCGGTTCGGGAAAACCGGTAGTTCCAGCCAGAGGCTGGGCCCACCCACCCTCCCTGGCGCTATCCCGTCCTATATAATCACCATTTTTCTAATGCCGCAAGCGCACTCACATTTTCAGTTCTGGGTGAACTGGTTGTTACAATATGTGACCCCTCCCTCACCTCTGAACATATGTTCCGAATGGATTATATCACTACACAGGATGTCAGCCAATGCTATCAATATAACGGCATGCAGCCTTCTGTATTTATTTGGGTACAAATGCGTACTCTTGTGATAGCTTTCCCATCATTATGCAGGCTACACTGTGTATCTCATGAGGGTTGCAAATGGGCATTTCATTAACTTTTTTTCAGGTTCAGTTTAAGACAATGTTCAAATTCCTAATTAGATCAAATTACTGCTGTCAAATCTATCAACGTATAGGTAACTCTATGTATTGTGGGTTCTGTTGTATTACGGGTGAGATGTTTCGTAAAATAAATGATTGTAACTTCCAGCAAATATTTGCCCTCATGTTTAATACAGGTAAGCCCTCGATTTACAACAGCAACGGAGCCCAACATTTACGCTGTTAAGTGAGACATTTGTTCAGTGAGCTTTGCCCCATTTTACGACTTTTCTTGACACAGTTGTTAAGGGAATCCCCGCAGTGGATAAATTGGCAACTCGGTTGTTAAATGAATCTGGTTTCCTCGTTGACTTTGCTTGTCGGAAGGTCAGAAAAGAGGACCATGTGACCTTGGGACACTGCGACCGTCATAAATAGGAACCAGTTGCCAAGTATCTGATCATTATAATTATATTGCTGCAAAGGTGAAAAACAGTTTTTCAGTGCCAAATGGTCACCAAATGAACTGTTGTAAGTTGAGAACTATATGTACTACCATGTTTTTCCCCAAAATAAGACCCTGTCTTATATTTTTTTTGAACCCTGAAATAAGAGCTTGGCCTTATTGCCATGCGCTCAAAAGCCCGATTGGTCTTATTATCAGAGGATGTCTTATCTTGGGGGAAACAGGGTGCATGTATGCATCGTTTTTTAGGTTCCATTTTATACAAATACACAATGGAAATGCAATATTTTTTTTTATCTCAGCTAACCAAACACGGTAAATGCCGCAACAGGGGTGAGTTTAGCCTTCCCCAGTCTGAGGCTCTCTTAAACTGCGATGTACTCACTCACAATCCCGTAATTCCTAATCAGCGTGATCCTCCTGTTAATACTGGGAAATTGACTTTGGAATTGAATTTGTGCATCCGCAAGAGCTCGTTTCTCAACGCAACGTACCGTAAACAGAGAATCACACATAGACATGCTCAAAACCATACACGTAGATGGAGACCACTCCAAGTCACTCTTTGTCCTAACCCACTCTTTCCTTCTGACCTTCCATGACTCCAAGCTGGATGTTCAGTGCTTCGTCATCAGGACAACAAAGATGACCTCGAAACATGGCACAATGCCCTCTCTGAAGGCTTAGAGAGCGAGAGCAAGGAGGGATCAATAGGTTTACTTCACGGTGGACATCTCTTTGGACTTGGTCTTAGTTGTCTGATTTCAGCTGGAGTGTCCTGAACTTTTGTCGAGCAGGCTTGGTTACTCTTTCGCTCTACTCTCAGCGGAGAAAGAAAACCACCTGGTTAAAAATGAATTCCTTGAGTGAGGGTACAAAATGGCAGTGGTGATGAAGAAGAAGTTTATGGATAGAGCTTGGCCCTTACGATCCGGGCCACTGGTTTCTACGGTTCCTGCTTTTCCGGCTGTTGAGAAGAGCCTTTAGTTTATTGTAGTCCCCTCTCATCTTTGAGGAACCATCAGCCTGTTGACCCAATTGTCGCGTGTCCTTGCAGTATTGATTAATCATCTGAAGTTCGGAGTGGCTGAACGATCCAGCCAAGTCCTTGGGGTGGAACTGCAAAGCGTGGAGCGAACTGGCCCAGGTCCACGGAGACCACTTGTCCGTCATGAAGGCCACGGTGTCTGAATCCAAAACCTTGAAGTTCACCTTGGCTATGGTTTGCTTGAAGCCATTTTCCGTGGCGATGCAGTGGTACGTCCCACGGTCGGCTTCCTGCACCGAACGGATTAAAAGACCTTGCTGTGTCGCTAGGATTCGTTCACCGAGTTTCACCTAGGGACAGTCCAAAATATATATGTTTAAAAGTCTAAGAGACTTGGGTCAAAAATGTTACTTTTTTTAAAAAAAAAATCATACGTCATTTGGTTAATATATCCTACTATTAAATTATTTGATTTATTAACAATTTCCTCAAATAAATAAATAAATAAATTGTTAATACACAGAATAACAGAAGAGTTAGAAGGGACTTCGTAGGTCATCAAATCTACTCCCCTGCCCAAACAGGAGACCCTACGCTATTTTTGATAGATGGCAGTCCAGTCTCTTCTTGAAAGCTTCCAGGGATGAAGCTCCCACCACTTCTGAAGGCAACTTCTGTTCCATGGGTTGATTGTTCTCACGGTCAGAAAAATTCTCCTTATTTCTAGGTTGAATCTCTCCTTGATCAGTTTCCATCCATTGTTCCTTGTCTGGCCTTCAGGTGCTTTGGAAAATAGCTTGAACCCCCCTCCTTTCTGTGGCAGCCCCTCAAATATTGGAAGACGGCTATCCTGTCTCCCCTGGTCCTTCTCTTCCCTAGACTAGCCATGTCCAGTTCCTGCAACCGTTTATGGTATGTTTTAGCCTCCAGTCCCCTCATCATCTTGGTTGCTCTTCTCTGCACTCTTTCTCGAGTCTCAACACCATCTAATTCATCAAACTAATAAAATACAATATTAACCAATCATTCGGTTTTCTTCATTGCTATTGTACAAAACATTTTGTAATTGTTGTAATTTTTTTCTTTTGGTTTTCCTACATCGACGGCCCTTCTATGATACAGTTTGAAGAAGTATTTAATTCGTCGTTCAAGTGTTACCAGAAATTATTAATCTAGGATATAAACAAACAAAAGGACTTTTAATTGATGAAAGCAGTGCAGTTAGTGCTCCCTTTAACATTTGTGATCTGGATGTTATTCAGATGCTGATAATCAGTAATGTAAAAGTATAACTTTATTTATTTATTTATTTATTATTAATTAAGCTTATATGCTGCCCTCTCTCCGGGCAGGACTCAGGGCGGCTCACAGCGATAAAACAAACAGATAAAATCAATATTAAATGTTAAAAACCATTAAAATTCCCCTTAAAAACCCCTTCAGTCCAATCCGGCCTGGTGAAATCTTGGCCCACATAGAAACAATTTATAATTTTTTTTAAAAAATGATTCATTCTATTTCACTAAACGAACCCCTCCCTGGGCTTCAGCCTGGTCATCTCCTACAGGCACTGTCCATAAAGAAATGGCTGGATTATGACTGATCCTTCATTCCATCCAATTATATTCTTATTTCGCTCGTACACTTTGAAGCAGTTAAAAGAATTTTAATTTTGTTAACTCGATTGTGAGCAGTCTTGGCGTGTTAAAGAACACACTGTTATTTTGTGTAACTTTGGGGGGGGGGAACCTAACAGCTTTATGACATTGGTGAAATTAAAAAATTTCCCCTACTGTGGGCGTGGCTTGTTGGGGGAGGTCATGTGACTGGATGGGCATGGCCAACTCGACATCACTCACATCGAGGGGCTCCTCACCAGTTCCTCTCCTCCCAGCCACTCCTTCTCGCGAATGGCAGGAAAATGGGGAGGGGAATATTCCTGCCTACTATCCTTCTCTCAGTCTGTGCTGAGATTGAGGAATGGACGACAGGCAGGAAAATCCCCTTCCTCATTTTCCTGCCTTTCACGAAAACGGTTCCATTCCAGCTGCTCCCCCCCCCCGTCTCCCTCCCTCCTGGGAGCTACCTTAAAAGGTTCAGGCTGCAGCAGCTCCATTCTGAATGGAGGGAGAAAAGTTAGCATTCTCTCTGCTGCATATTACATTGAATATGTGGAATATCGAGTGGTCAAAAGAAGTGAGCAGCAACCGGCCGGGAGTGGGTGGGTGGGGCCAACGAGGGGTAATTACTATCAGTTTGGTGAACTGATGCCAATAATCCCTAGCAGTTCGCCCGAACCAATCCGAACCGGTAAGATTTCACCTGTGCTTTATGAGCTGTTAACCCAGTCCCGGTGATAACACATTATTTCTTGTTGCTTTTCAATAAGGTCACTCACCTCTTTCCTTCGGTCATTGTCCTTTTGGAAAAGCCATTTGATAGAAGCCTGGGGAGATTTAGGTGTACACTCAAGGAAAGTGGTATTGTTCTTGACTCCGTACTGAATGACCTCAGCTGCGTTTCGATAAGCTAGAAGGTTAAATCAACATTATCAACACTTTGAGAGTCATAGCTGGGCCACTGGTGTTTGGTCCAATAGATGCCACCCCATAAGATTAGATTGGAATAGCACTTGTCTGTCCAATCCCACTTGGCCAATAAAGAATTCAATTCAATTCCAATTTCAATTTCAATTTCAATTTCAATTTCAATTTCAATTTCAATTTCAATTTCAATTTCAATTTCAATTTCAATTTCAATTTCAATTTCAATTTCAATTTCAATTTCAATTCAATCAGTTCACCGGTAGTTGGGAAATGGGCTGTTTCCAGCCTCCGGAGGGCCTCGGGGGGGTGGGTGGGGGGGTGGATAAGGCCATTTTTGCCCTCCCCAGGCTCCTGGAAAGCCTCTGGAGCATGGGGAGGGTAAAAAATGGGCCTACTAGGCCCACTGTGCCATCAGAGTGCTAAAAGCGGGGGGAGCGTGCGCGGTGGTGGGGCGCATTGAATTATGGGTGTGGGCATGCCTGTGGGCGACCTCCCTGTGCCTCCCCCCACTTTTGGCACACGACGGCAAAAAGGTTAGCCATCACTGTCCTAGGGGTAGCGTAGGGGAGTAATGCCTCCTACAAAGGCAGCATTTAAGATCCAGCTGCTGCAATTACTTGTGAGTTCAATCCCAAGCAGGTTCAAGGTCGACTCAGCCTTCCATCCTTTATAAGGTGGGTAAATTGAGGACCCAGTTTGTTGGGGGCAATAAACTGACTTTGTATAAATATAAATATACAAAAGTATGAAGGCTATTGCTTAACGCACTGTAAGCCGCCCTGAGTCTCCGGAGAAGGGCGGCATATAAATCAAATTAAAAATTAAAAAAAATAAAATAAATCTCCAGGGAAAATAAGTAGGTGAAAAGTCAAAATGCCCTTTTCCAGATGCCCTTCTTCTCCTTCTTATGTCAGCACTAGAGGGAATGCGGCTTGGAGTGCTGACACATAATCAGTTCCAGCACCTGTTTTTCATATGTTTTATTCTGCAATCTCCTATAAAATAAAAACGCCAATGCCTAATTATTATTTTTTTAACTCTGATGTTGCCTACATCAATTTGCTCTTGTTTTTTTCCCCAGGAGCTCAAAGCAGCTTTCATGGGGATTAATCTTAATTGTTTCTTCAGGACAACAGCCCTGGGAGACACAGGGTGTGTCTGAGAGAATGAAGGACCGGCCAATATATATATATATATATATCCCACAGTGTTTTTCTTTTTAATGAGGAAGAGGGGTTTTTTTTGTAAAATCTTCAAATGCAGCAGGATTAAATAATAATAATAATAATTCCATATTTAATTATTCCGTAGCTGGTGGCTTTGAAAAGAAGAAAACACATTCACAATTGCGTGCACAAAGAATCTTCCAGGGTACCGAAGGAAAAAAAAAATACGTATGTATTTTTAAGGAGAGTTCATATCAGGTTTCCTGCTTGAGTCTTGGGTTGGACTAGAAGACCTCCAAGGCCCCTTCCAACTATTCTATTCTATTCTATTCTATTCTATTCTATTCTATTCTATTCTATTCTATTCTATTCTATTCTATTCTATTCTATTCTATTCTATTCTATTCTATTCTACGGTATTCTACTCTACTCTATTTTACTCTACTCTACTCTACTCTACTCTACTCTACTCTACTCTACTCTACTCTACAATAATCTACTCTACTCTACAGTATTCTACTCTACTTTACTCTACTCTACTCTACAGTATTCTACTCTACTCTACAATATTCTACTCTACTCTACTCTACAGTATTCGACTCTACTTTACTCTACTCTACTCTACTCTACTCTACTCTACTCTACTCTATTCTACTCTACAGTATTCTACTCTACTCTATTCTACTCTACAGTATTCTACTCTACTCTACTCTACAATATTCTACTCTACTCTACTCTACAGTATTCTACTCTACTCTACTCTACAGTATTCTACTCTACTCTACTCTACTCTGCTCCTTTCCTTCCAGCTGACTGACCACGGTGAGTTGAAAATACTCAAAATAAGGCAATTTTTCAGATCATGGTCATGTGGCTTTTTTTTTTAATGGAAATCACACCCAAACGGACTGAAGTTTCAGGGCAAGAGCTGAAATTCAGGGCAAGAGCTGAAATGACCCATCTAACATTCCTAAGTAAATTCATCTTCCTTTCATAGAAACGTATTCTGGAAAAAGAAAAGCAATTTAACGAATTAACTGCGAGAAAAGCTGTTTGTGGAAGCCTATCTATTTTGAGGAGGACTATTCCTTCTACTTAAAAATGGAACAGCCTTATAGAGTATAATCTTAAGTGCTGGAATCTGAGACAGGTAATTGTTTTCCAGTCTTTAAGGGAAGGAGGAAGAAAGAAAAGGTTTAAGCATTAAAAATAAAAGAAGGAACAAGTGAGTAAGTTCTTATTTGTTGAACGTATTTATTTTGGCTATGTTCAGTTTGCCTTAGAGCTTTGATTTAAAAACAAACAAACAGCCTTTTTCAGAATTTTGGAAAAGCTTAAACTGTGTCAACCTTCCTTCCTTATAAGAAATAGAACAGGAAAACCAAAATACAGGTAATCCTTGATTTACAACCATTGGTTTAGTAACTGTTGGAAGTTACAATGGCACTGAAAAAGGTGACTTATGACGTACGTTTCACACTTATGACCATTGCAGCATCCTGATTATCATATGATCAAAATTCAGATGCTTGGCAACTGGTTCATATTTATGACCATTGCTGGGACCCAAAGTCATGGGACACCTCCCCCTCTCCCTTTGCGTCCTTCTGACAAACAAAGTCTTCTTTCTTCATTCTCTCCAGAAGACAGCTATGATCCCTGGGGTTCCCCAAAATCTGCTAGGATATCAGTGTTCTCCTGGACCCCCAATATCCACACCGTATCGCCTGATGCCGGTCACACCCCCTCCTGACAAACAAAGTCAATGCGGAAGCTAGATTCACTCAAAAACTCTGTTACTAACTTAACAACGGCAATGGTTCACTTAACAACTGTGGAAGGAAGGTCGTAAAAGGGGGCAAAATTCCCTTAAATGTTTTGCATAGCAGCATAAATCTTGGGCTCAGTTGTGGTCGTAAGTCAAGAGGTAATGCACAGGTACTGTATAGGTGGTACCTCGCTCAACAGTAGTAACTGTGAGAAGGATCTTGGAGTCCTAGTGGACAATCACTTAAATAGGAGCCAGCCGTGTGCAGCAGCTGCCAAAAAAGCCAACACAGTCCTAGGCTTCATCAACAGAGGGATAGAATCAAGATCATGTGAAGTGTTAAGTCCACATTATAATGCCTTGGTAAGACCACCCTTGGAATCCTGCATCCAGTTTTGGTTGCCATGATGTTAAAAAAGATGTTGAGACTCTAGAAAGAGTGCAGAGATGAGCAACAATGATGATTAGGGGACTGGAGGCTCAAACATATAAAGAACGGTTGCTGGAATTGGGTATGTCTAGTCTGATGAAAAGAAGGACTTAGGGGAGACATGATACCACTGTCCCAATATCTCAGGGGCTGCCCCAAAGAAGAGGGAGTCAAACTATTCTCCAAAGCGGAGGGCAGGACAAGAAGCAATGGACGGAAACTAATCAAGGAGAGAAGCAACTTAGAACTAAGGGGAAATTTCCTGACAGTTAGAAGAATTAACCAGTGGAACGACCTGCCTCCAAAAGTTGCGAATACTCCAACATTGGAAGTTTTTAAGAAGAGGTTGGATAACCATTTGTCTGAAGTGGCGTAGGGTTTCCTGCCTAAGCAGGGGGTTGGACTAGAAGACCTCCAAGGTCCCTTCCAACCCTGTTATTCTGTTAACTGTCTGTACTGTAGGTTCCATTTATGTAACTGAAAAAATTGAACTGAAATTCTGTTTATTCAAGACGGTATGGACAAAGAGGATTCAGGGAGTTCACTGACCTTAACGCACAAGGCAATAAAATCGAGAAACTTAAAGTGAGCCGAACTTTAAAAGCTCAGGGAGATGTCTTCATTTGCGGCGTCACTTTGGCCAATGTTGTTAGATGAGAGTTGTTTTTGCAACAAACCACTCACGCTTCAATGAAGTTAAATACCCCCTCAAGAACACACCACGCAAACGGAAGGAAAAATGTGACACGTTTATGGGTACTCTGCTATTTTTACTGGCGTATGAAACGGCCACTATGATTCACTCAGAAAAAAAGACTAGCCATTCCTTTCCATAACCCAGCCATCTTTCAAAATACCTTTGAGGTTAAATCCCCGGCACTGAGTCATGGGGTTTCCATGTCTCACGTCTTGCCTTCGACTCCGCCTGCAACATTAAGGGAAAAGAAAGTTAGGCAGTTGCAAAATTTCACCAACTAGCCAAGTATCATTAATAGAGAGTATTTGAACTGTGGGGTGATTGGTGCTCTCTGAGCTTGGTGAGTTTCTTGAATTTCATTACCCAATTAAGTAACATCATCAGTGCTAGAAGGGAGTGCTGAGAGGAGGAGGAGGAGGAGGAGGAGGAGGAGGAGGAGGAGGAGGAGGAGGAGGAGGAGGAGGAGGAGGAGGAGGAGGAGGAGGAGGAGGAGGAGGAGGAGGAGGAGGAGGAGAACTGTGGGTTCTTGGTGCTCTCTGAGCTTGGTGATTTTTTTGCAGAAGTTTCATTACCCAACCAGTAATATCATGGTGGTACAGTGGTTAGAATACAGTACTGCAGGCTGACTCTGTCAACTGTCAACAGTTTGATCCTGACCGCCTGAAGGTTGTCTCAGCCTTCCATCATTCCGAAGTCGGTAAAATAGAATAACAAGAGTTGGAAGGGATCTTGGAGGACTTCTGGCCCAAACCCCTGCTTAGGCAGGAAACCCTACACCACTTCAGACAAACGGTTACCCAACATCTTCTTAAAAACTTCTAGTGTTGGAGCATTCACAACTTCTGGAGGCAAATTGTTCCGCTAGTTAATTGTTCTCACTATCAGGAAATTTCTCCTTATTTCTAAGTTGCTTCTCTCCTTGATGAGTTTCCACCCGTTGCTTCTTGTCCTACCCTCAGGTGCTTTGGAGAATAGCTTGACTCCCTCTTCTTTGGGGCAACCCCAAATGAGGACCCAGATTGTTGGGGGCAATATTCTGACTCTGTAAAACCACTTAGAGTGGGCTGTAAAGCACTATGAAGTGGTATATAAGTCTAAGAGCTATTGCTAGTCCTCCCCCCTCCGTCCCTCCGTCCCTCCCTCCAGTTTCGAAAACGAAGTCTGTGAATCTTCATAGACATCACAACCATAGCTCATTTAGGCATCACTCTGGTTAGGAACTGTTTTGATTTCAGAAAATTCATCGTTGAAATGATAAAAAGACTGCAAATCTTGGTTAGATTTCCCAATTATTTTCCAAAATTACAATCCCCAAGGGTTTTGTGGGTGGTGGATGGTAAGGAAAAACAAAACAGGATTTTTAGCATGTACATCTTGATGTTCTTATTGTGATTTCTGGCTGGCTTCTTCTTTGCGAAGGAACATTTGTTTTGTTTTCCTTTTTGCATTGTTACCCTGAAAAAAGAATTTGACCCGGGGTTAAAGCCTCTCTCCATGTCTTGTACCACTCAAAGAGATCACAGACAGAGAAGAACAAAGGTTGGTGGGTGTCTTTAAGAAGTCGCCGTGAAACAATGGAAAGATCCATTTCCAAGAGAAAAAAGAGCTTGGAAATTCGGTACGTCATTACCGTGACATGAAAAATATTTGGCAAAACACGCAGATGGTTTTTTTTCGCAACGAGGCCATGATCCAACGCCCCGCAGTCATCTTTTGGGAACAAAACCTTGTAGGCATCCAATAAGGCACAGAAAAGAGACAGAACAAAATATCGTCTGCACGAAGGAGTTACTACTGGTGTCTAGACTCCCAGACTTGGCTGGTTACTGATCATTTTTCTCAATTATATATATATATTTCTATTACTAGATAAAGGAATTAATTTCCTAAATATGTAAAACCCAGACTTCATTATCTGTGCGTTTCCTTTTTTCCCATCAGAGCAAGCCCAAATATTACTCAAAAGGAGAGGGTGAGCTCTATTGTGAAGATACTCGCAGACATTTCTCGATGTTCAGATCACATTTTGGCAAATTCTGAAACATGCAGCAGGCGAGTATCGTATTTCAGAACAGAATTACACTAACAATAGGAACAGAGTGAAATCAGGCAGGTCTTTCGTTTTCTAAACGAAAATCTTTCAAGATAGACCATGCTTGCTGGAAAACATTCTAGATGAGCGGTCTGACTCTTTCAAAAATTTAGAAGCAAAGTTAAAGCATTTTGGATAAAAATATGGTGGATTACTCAAATTATTCTTCAAAAAAAAGGATAAAATTTACTAAAATTCACAGCTGTTTTTGTTAGGTATTATAAAAGATTGTACGGTTATAGAGACTAATTTGATTTTGAACTTAATAACTGCAAAAAGACTTTTGGTGGCGCAGTACTGGAAGAAGGAAGATCTACCATCTATTGAAGAATGGACATTGAAAGTAGTAAATTTAGCAGAGATGGCGAAAATTTCAGCATATTTAAAAGACCATTCCAATGAGAAATTTATGTTGAAGTGGAGAAGATGGATAGATTATATTCAAGGCAAATATCGAACTAAAAAACTGCAAATAGCTTATGCATAAAGAATGAATAAAGAGAGGTTATAAAGTACCTAAAGTTAGTTTAGTAAAAGGGGAGTTAAAAGTTCAAGGGGGGGGATAGGAGACTATAGATTGTTAGCTTATGTTAGCTTATGATTGTTAAATGTTATACCCTGTATTTTGCTCTGGGAAGCGGGGTGGGGGGGGGGAAGGGTGGGGGAGGGGAAGGTGGGAAGGGGCGGAAGGAGGGGGAAGTGGAAATGTTTGTAAAATATTTTAAAATTTTTCAATTAAAAAAAAATTAGAAGCAGTGGAAGACATTCCTATTAGCAATAGCACTAGCAATAGACTTATATACCGCTTCACAGTGCTTTTACACTAAGTCGTTTAGAGAGGCAGCATATTGCCCCCAACAATCTGGGTCCTCATTTTACCGACTTCAGAAGGAAGGGAGGAAGGCTGAGTGAACCTTGAGATGGTCAGGATTGAACTCCTGGCAGTGGGCAGAATTAGCCTGCAATGCCGCATTCTGACCACTGCACCACCACGACTCAGAGATAGATAGATAGATAGATAGATAGATAGATAGATAGAGAGAGAGAGAGAGAGAGAGAGAGAGAGAGAGAGAGAGAGAGAGAGAGAGAGAGAGATATGAATGGATAATGGGGGGATGAATGGATGGGTGATAGACAGACAGAATTTAGCAATAGCACTTAGACTTATATATCGCTTCACAGAGCTTCACATCTCTCTCTAAGTGGTTTACAGAATCAGCCTCTTGTCCCCAACAATCTGGGTCCTCATTTTACCAACTTCGGAAGGATGGAAAGCTGAGTCAACTTTGAGCTGGTCAGGATTGAACTGCTGGCAGTGGGCAGAGTTAACCTGCAATATTGCATTCTAACCACTGGGAAGGAAGGAAGGAAGGAAGGAAGGAAGGAAGGAAGGAAGGAAGGAAGGAAGGAAGGAAGGAAGGAAGGAAGGAAGGAAGGAAGGATAGCAATAGGATTTAGATTTATATACCGCTTTACAGTGCTTTACAGCTCTCTCTAAGTGGTTGTAAAGCACTGTAAAGTGGTTGTAAAATAGTCAGCCTATTGCCCCCAACAATCTGAGTCTTCATTTTACAGACCTCGGAAGGACGGAAGGCTGAGTCAACTTTGAGCCTGGTGAGATTCGAACTGCCAAATTGCAGTCAGCCGAAATAGCCTGCAGGACTGCACTCTAGCCACTGTGCCAGTGCGGCTATTGCATCACAGCCACGTGAAAAGAATGTTAACGCCACAGCTACATTTCTTTCTGCCAATCTTATCTGTTGGCTTGTCCGCCTTCACCTTTTGCCCGTTGGGTAGAACCTGGAGCAGGAGTTGCCATCCCAGGCACAATAAGGGTCTCGGGCCAGGCAGCAGTCGGCACAGGCGGTCCCGTAGATGTGGCAACGGTGCAAGGAGACCTGAGTGACGCCTTCATCGGAGCTGACGTACAACTGTTGCTGTTGGAAAAGCAAGGGAGAAGTTTGGGTTGCAGCTGCTGGGACTGAAGGAAGATGTCCAGGCTGAATGCAGGAAATGGAGATCTGCCCGACCCGCTCCCTTGACCCCTTCAAAGGATCAGAAAGCCAAGAACTGACTCGCTCAGGCCAAAATGAATGCAGGGAAGTCTCTGGTTATTATTGTATGACACGTCCCTTTTAGGAAATATTTGGGAATGATCTTAAAATTTTCAAAACTTTGAAGGTCTATCTGTCTGTTTATCTGCCTGCCTGCCTGCTTCTCTCTCTCTCTCTCTCTCTCTTCAGCTATCTATCATCTATCATATCTTTCTCTCTGTATCCATCCATCCATCCATCCATCATCTCTGTATCTGTCTGTCTGTCTGTCTGTCTGTCTGTCTGTCTGTCTGTCTGTCTGTCTGTCTGTCTGTCTGTCTATCTATCTATCTATCTATCTATCTATCTATCTATCATCCTCTCTCTCCTCTTTCTCTCTCTCTCCATCCATCCATCTCTCTCTTTCTCTCTCTCCAGCTATCTATTATCTATCATATCTTTCTCTCTGCATCCATCCATCCATCCATCCATCATCTATGTATCTCTGTATCAGTCTGCCTGCCTGCCTGCCTGCCTGCCTGCCTGCCTGCCTATCTATCTATCTATCTATCTATCTATCTATCTATCTATCTATCTATCTATCTATCTATCTATCTATCTATCTATCTATCTATCTATCTATCTATCTATCATCTATCTTCCATTTCTCTCTCTCCATCCATCCATCCTGCATTTCTCTCTCTCTCCTCTTTCTCTCTCCATCCATCCACCCACCCACCCACCCACCCACCCATCTCTCTCTCTCTCTCTCTCTCTCTGTGAGTGTGTGTGTATTTTATCCCCTTCTTTCCACCCAGCTAAGAAAGATGATTTGTATTGCTGTACATCATCTTTCATTTCTATAATACATTTTTTTTTTCATGTCTTGTATGGCAAAATCCCCACATATACATGAGAAATGAAGGGAGCAGCTTTGACTTCTGATAAACATGCACTTTTCTTGAAAACCATCCAGAAGTGATTTGTGGGGTTTTAGAAGGCAATCCCAAATCAGTTTTAGCCTTGTCTCGCATTCAAATTTGACCTGTTTATATTGGTAGCTTTTTCAGGATCAGCCAAAATCAGAAAGGTTATGTCCACCTACTGATATCTGCCTACTTCTTATACAAATTTGCACTGAGAGTTCGAACTCCCCCGATTTCCGTTCCAGGGAATTTGGATATGTCTTGAAGTTTGCACCAAAATATACATACTATGATGCCTGCTCTGTGAAAATCTCTCCCCCCACCTCTCTCTCTCCTTCTTTCTCTCTCTCCATCTCTCCCTCTCCATCAGCACATAGCAGATGCACAAAAAAAATGTTGGGTGGTATTTGACATGAGTGACAGTTTTTCAAAACCCTTCTCTGTAAAGATTTTATCATTTGGCATAAAACACATTATTTACTTTCCACTCCAATTTACTTCATAGATTGATTACTCAGCTATGATATTTTTTCGGGGAGGGGGGGATAACATAAAAAGGTGTTTCTAAAATAAGTCACACCCTGCCTGATTTAATTAAATCAACGTTGTATCAATGAGACAAGTTAGCCTTGATTTATGTTGATAACTTAGTTTAAGTTCAGTGCCCTGGTTCAGGATTCAACTCATGGGCTCTAATTGATATATTTGCTCCAAATACATTTAAGGATTTTTAAATCCCAAACTACAGCTGCTTAAAGATGATTCTTGGTACAGGATTCAGGCTCGTGGTTTGAAATTGATATATTTGCATCAGATACATTTAAGGAATGATAAACTCCAAATTGCAACTGCTTAATGATGATTCTTCTTCTCAGTACCTTTTTAGATGAAATGGCCATTGTTGTTATCGGGGCATTATTCTGGAAAACAAAAAAGAAAGAATGGTTTAGAACTTAAACTTTGGTTAATCAAGTCATAACAGTCCCCAATCCATAAACTGAGCCGTGGTGGCACAGTGGTTAGAATATAGTATTGCAGGAGAATTAACTCTGCCCACTGCCAGGAGTTCGATCCTAACGGGCTCAAAGTTGACTCAACCTTCCATCCTTTCCAAGGTGGGTAAAATGAGGAGCCAGATTGTTGAGGGCAAGAGGCTGACTCTGAAAACCGCTTAGAGAGGGCTGGAAAAGCATTGAGAAGTGATATATAAGTCTAAGTGGTATTGTTATTGTTATTTAAGCTGTGGTAGCACAGTGGTTAGAATGCAGTATTGCAGGTGAACTAACTCTACCCAGTGCCAGGAGTTCAAATCAACATATACGTGCTATTCCTTCCTCCCTCCCTCCCTCCCTCCCTCCCTTCCTCCCTCCCTCCCTTCCTTCCTTCCTTCCTTCCTTCCTTCCTTCCTGGCATAGTGGTTAAGATGCAGTATTGCAGGCAAACTCTGCCCACTGCTAGGAGTTCAATCCTGATGGGCTCAAGCTTCACTCAGCCTTCCGTCCTTCTGAGGTCAGTAAAATGAGGACCCAAATTGTTGGGGGCAATAGGCTGACTCTGTAAACCTCTTAGAGAGAGCTGGGAAGCATTATGAAGCAACATATAAGTGCCCTTCCTTCCTTCCTTCCTTCCTTCCTTCCTTCCTTCCTTCCTTCCTTCCTTCCTTCCTTCCTTCCTTCCTTCCTTCCTTCCTTCCTTCCTTCCTGGCACAGTGGTTAAGATGCAGTATGGCAGGCAAACTCTGCCCACTGCTAGGAGTTCAATCCTGATGAGCTCAAGCTTGACTCAGCCTTCCATCCTTCCGAGGTCAGTAAAATGAGGACTCAAATTGTTGGGGGCAATAGGCTGATTCTGTAAACTGCTTAGAGAGGGCTGGGAAGCACTGTGAAGTGGTATATAAGCGCTATTGCTATAAACTGACAGTCCAGTCTTCTGATAATAACACTTTTGTCTTTTTTTCCAGCTTTGCAACATGTTCCTCACCCTTTCCCCACGAGAGCATAATATCCAACATTAGCAAAGCTTCATAACCCTGACATTTATGTATCTAACACTTGAGGAGCCTATGAAGAACGGAAGATAGTCAGTCTTGTTCTTTTCAAATATAAATCCTGGTGTTTATGCTGTGAAAAATGAGAGCCCGTATTCTTTTGGGTCACAGCTCATATTTAATGAGCATGTAAACAGGATGGGAGGTGGGGAAGTAACTCATGATTCTTCCGAGCAATACCGAAGAAGGCGTACAATCTCATAGCTTTGCTTCGGATTATCCAGGCAACCGTCGGCGTTACAAATGAAGTGTTTGGCATATTTGACTTTCTGTTTGCATTCAGCTGGTTCAGAGGAACCGTCCAGCTAGCAGGGATTTCAGCTCTTTGGGGCTTACTTTGCCCCAAAATTAAAACAGAAAAAGGACAAAGGAACAACGTGAAGTGTTAACGGGATGTCCTGCTAAACTAACAAGACAATGGATCCCTCTTGGTAAAACACACTCAATCGATAACCAAGAAAAGAAGAAGATATTCAAGGCTCAAAGATTAACAGGATTATCCCATAAGAAGAAGAAGAAAAAAAAACGAGGCCTGTTTCTAATAATTACTACTACACTAAATCGTTGGAAAAGCAGAATGTTGTTAGAACACATTACTTGATTCCCATTTTGCACTACGAGTAGTTCTCAACTTAGGACCTCAAATGAGTCCAAAATTTATGTCGCTAACTGAGACATGTGTTAAGAGTTTTGTCCCATTTTATGACTTTTCTCGCCCCTTCCTTCCTTCCTTCCTACCTTCCTCCCTCCCTCCCTTCTTCCCTCCCTCTTTATTTATTTATTTATTTATTTATTTATTTATTTATTTATTTACTTTATTAATCATATTTCTATGCCGCCCACTCTCCGAGGACTCTGGGAGGTTTACAACTATCAACAGTATACTAAATAGCATATTGCACCAACAATCTGGGTCTTATTCCCTTTCTCATTCTTCTTGGTGGGGCAATGGTTAGAATGTAGGCTAAATCTGCCCACAGCCAGGAGTTCGATCCTGATCAGCTCATGGTTGACTCAGCCTTCTGTCCTTCTGAGGTTGGTAAAATGAGGAGCCAGATTGTTGGGGACAATAGGCTGACTCTATAAGCCACTTATAGAGAGTTGAAAAGCACTGTAAAGCAGTATATATGTTTAAGAGCTATTGCTCTTCCTTCCTTCCTTCCTTCCTTCCTTCCTTCCTTCCTTCCTTCCTTCCTTCCTTCCTTCCTTCCTTCCTTCCTTCCTTCCTTCCTTCCTTCCTTCCTTCCTTCCTTCCTTCCTCCCTCCCTCCCTCCCTCCCTCCCTCCCTTCCCTTCCCTTCCCTTCCCTTCCCTTCCCTTCCCTTCCCTTCCCTTCCCTTCCCTTCCCTTCCCTTCCCTTCCCTTCCTTTCTTTTTCCCGTTCTCATTCTTTCTGCTGGGGCAGTGGTTAAATTGCAGGATTGTAAATTAATTTTGTCCACTGTCAGGAGTTCGATCCTGACCGGCTTAAAATTGACTCAGCCTTCCATCCTTCCGAGGGTCGGTAACAATTTCCCACATTGTTGGGGGAAATAAGCTGACTCTGTAAAACGGTTTAGAGAGAGCTCTAAAAGCACTGTGAAGTGGTATATAAATCTAAGGGCTTGCTACGTGCTATATAAATATCTCTGACCATATGGAATATGTGAGAAATTGCAAGCAGAACATGCTAAAGGTTTTCTCAATCTGTCTGGAAGTCAGAAATCCTGAGTGACTGATGTAAAGTCAAATCAGACCTGACATCCTGTTGCAAATTTATTCCCTGAACCCCTACCAGAGAAATCCCTGTTCATTTTTTCCATCTCTCTCAGGTGTTTTATCCTTACGCTCCTTCACACTTGCTGTAGCTGAATTCTCATTGTGAGTTTAGAAGGAGAGATGCAGGAAAAACGAGCTGCGAAGCTGAGAGCAGATAAGGATACGAAAGAGACAGAGGAAGGCAGCCAAAAACGCTGAAATGCTCTCCAAGTCATCTCTTGGAGAATTTTCAGAAGGCTTGACAGAAAATGTCAAAGGAGTCCTCCAGCTATTTTATTTTTTTTCCTCTGGAAAGGACTTCCGAGGGATTGCAAAACCCGCCAGTTCCTCAGTTCACCCACACACGGAACAATAATCTAGCAATAGTGTGATTTCCAATCTCCCCCTCCCACTGTCTTCAGCACTTCTCCCATCTTAGAATCATAGGGCTGGAAGTTATAATATAATATAATATAATAACAGAGTTGGAAGGGATCTTGGAGGCAATGGTGAAATTCAATTTTTTTTTCCTACTGGTTCTATGGGTATGGCTTGGTGGACATGGCTTGGTGGGCATGGCAGGGGAAGGATACTGCAAAATCCCCATTCTCTCTCCAGTCCTGGGGGAAGGATATTGCAAAATCTCTATTCCCACCCAACTCTAGGGCCAGCCAGAGATGGTATTCTACTGGTTCTCTAAACTCCTCAAAATTTCCGCTACCGGTTTTCCAGAACCTGTCAGAACCTGCTGGATCTCATCCCTGCTGGAGAGCCTTGCCAATTAACCCAATTGGTCAATGTGACTTATTGAGGAGGGAGTTACTTCTTATTTTAATGATATTGAAGCCATGGGAAATTTTTTGAGTTGGTTTCTCTTTTGATCGGTCTGATATGACGTATCCAATAAAGAAGTTCTTTGAGGACATCTCTAGCTTCAGGGTTCTGATTTGCTTGGGTTCGTTAGTTGAAACCACGACATTAACGTCAGAAAATTTTTCTCTACTTCTAGGTTCTCTTTGACAAGCTTCCCCCTATTACTTCTTGTCCTGCCCTCTGGTGCTTAGAGAATAAGGCAATCCCATCTTCCCTCACCAAAAAACAAACAAACAAACAAACAAAAAATCCAATTATAGGTTTCCCCCAACACATCCTAACCCACTTTGTCTTTGTTATCTGTGGAAATGTGGCTGTATTAAAAAGGAAATTATTTTTCCTTTTCTTTCTTTCTGCAGTAGCTTCATCCTGCTCCCTAGGAGCATGGGAATTTTGAGGGGGAGAAAACGTATTTCTCCCAAAGGGTCTTAAAACTAGAGAAGTGGGATGTGAAATAGGCCAAATCCAGCTTGACTCAAAAAGAATCTTGAGTCATTTTCTGGGTCTTTAATTTCTCTTTTCTGCACAGGAACTCAGCCTGTAGCTGTTGCAGTCCAATCTGAGCTTGGGAAGAAGATTTTAAGAAATTAGTTTTGGCTTTGATGAGTCTACTTTTCTCAGCATAAATTATAACTTGGATGCAAAAGCTGGCAAATAATGGATGTTTCTGGTTCCACTAACAGTTCACACGGAAATCAGCAAGTCCCTCTTCATCTGTGGACTTCCAAATACCGAGTCAAAGTCCATGAATTGGGTCTTTGAAGTGTTCCAATATCTCAGGGGCTGCCCCAAAGAAGAGGGAGTCAAGCTATTCTCCAAAGCACCTGAGGGCAGGACAAGAAGCAACGGATGGAAACTCATCAAGGAGAGAAGCAACTTAGAACTCAGGAGGAATTTCCTGACAGTGAGAACAATTAATCAGTGGAACTATTTCCCTCCAGAAGTTGTGAATGCGCCAACACTGGAGGTTTTCAAGAAGAGATTGGACAACCATTTGTCTGGGATGGGATAGGGCCATGATGGTGAACCTATGGCATGGGTGCCACAGGTGGCACACGGAGCCATATCTGTGGGCATGCGAGTGTTGCCCTACCTCAGTCCAGCACACATGTGCAAGCTGGCCAGCTAATTTTCAGGCCTTCTGGGCCTACCTGAAGTCAGGAAATGGGCTGTTTCTGGGCCTCCGGAGGGCCTCCGAGGGTGGGGAGGAGGCTATTTTCACCCTCCCCAGACTCCTAGAAAGCCTCTGGAGCCTGGGGAGGGCAAAAAAAAATGGGCCTACTGGGCCTAAAAGGCCATCACATGCAAAAAACGGGGAGAGCAGGGGGGTCACGCATGCATGCGTGGGGGGTTGGGGCACATTGAATTATGGGTGTGGGCACACGCATGTGCAATCCCCCCCACTCTGCCCACTTTTGGCATGTGACAGCAAAAACGTTAGCCATCCCTGGTCTAGGACAGTGATGGCTAACCTTTATGCCATCATGTGCCAAAAGTGGGCAGAGTGGGGGGGATTGCACATGAGTGTGCCCACACCCATAATTCAATGCCCCCCCATACCCCAACCCCCCATACATGCACACGTGACCCCCCCAACCCCCACTTTTGGCAGGCAACGGCAAAAAGGTTACCAGTTGTCCTGGTAGGCCTGTTTTTCAATCTCCCCCATCTCCCTGAGGGCGAAAATGGATTCCCTCACCCCCCTGAGGATCTTCAGAGGCCAGAAAAAGGCCCATTTCTTGACTTTCAGTGGGCCTAGAAGGCCTGCTTTTTTCTCCTTTCCAGGCTCCAGAGCCTTTCTTGGAGCCTGGGGAGGGCGAAAATGGAGGCCCTCCAGAGGCTGGAAATGGCCTAGTTCCTGACTTCCGGTAGGCCCAAAAATCAACTGGCCGGCCCGTGCATGCGCCCTGGAGATGAGCTAGGGCAATGCTTGTGTGCCCACATATGTGGCTCCACATATGTGGAGCGCTGCCATAAGTTCGCCATCATGAAGTGGGTTGGACTAGAAGACCTCCAAGGGTCCCTTCCAACTCTGTTATTCTGTTAAACTATAGTGTGAAACTTGCTCTGGTTTTTCTTCCTAAATCGTTTCTTTAGAGCTGATTGAGGCCAATATCGGAAACTTTCGGGTTATAAAGAAAGAAAATAGTCAGTTGGCTTTTTAAAAAAAAGATCTTTATTGTCAGAAACCTTATCAAGTAAGACATAGGCACACAAACACACATAGAATATTTGACATCTGACCACAAGAGATTGTAATCACGATATAAACCAAAAAAAAAGAAAAAAAAGTCAGATTTGGTGGCAGCTGTTAGAACTTGGAAAGGAATGGAGTAAAAAAAAACTCTATCAAAATTCTTTAAGCCAGGGCTGACAACTTAATGAAAAACAAGTGATTTAAAGAGGAATGTAAAATATTGCAATTGTGCTTTTGCTCCCTTTGAGAAACCCAAGCTCGCAAGAGCAGTACGAATAAAAACCCCCTTTTAACATGCCGACCGAGAGAGTGGGCATCAGTTGTTAAAATGTGAGTTAACTGAGAAAAGAACTGTATTCTTTAACGAAACTACTAGGCAAATGACAGCCTTTGGGGCAGTGGTGAAATCCAAATATTTTACTACCGGTTCTGTGGGCGTGGCTTGGTGGGCATGGTGTGACTCGGTGGGTGTGGCTTGGGGGTGTGACAAGGGAAGGATACTGCAAAATCTTCATTCCCACCCCACTCTGGGGCCAGCCAGAGGTAGTATTTGCCAGTTCTCTGAACTGCTCAAAATTTCCGTTACCGGTTCTTCATAACCTGTTAGATTTGGGGTTAATGTACCTCATTGGCGGGATCTTCTAAGTTAAATGAGGTAAACGAGCACAAAAAAGTACCATTTGCAGAAATCTGACCTTTTGCAATTGTGGGAAACAAAATTGTTCATTGCACCAAGGGCTACCATATCAATGTTTCCCCTGTAATAAGAAAATTCCGTGATTTTTTTTTTTCATTTTACCGTTTACCCAAGAAATAGTCCATCTTGCCAAGCTAATTTAGATGAAAGTGCAGTAGTAAAAAGAAAGAAAGAAAGAAATACATAGGAAGCTCAATAGTTGAACTGTTAAACTTTGGATGTGCTCTGATTTCTTTTTTTTTTTCTCCTTACGACAAAGAAAACTAGGTGCAAAAAAACCTAGGAAGACTTGCTGAGTTCAAAGCACTGAAGGTTTTATTATTGCTACTTTATGCACAAGAATCTGGTTAGAGGATGGTCAAAGCTAAACCAGTCCTAGATAAGATTCAATGGAATCCATGGGAAGCTGGACTTAAGGTCTTTTTCTGGGAGCGCAAAGATTCCAAACTAATGACTTGTTTAACCCTGCCTTCCATTTCAGCTTGCTCATCTCCTACAGAAGATACTAGTATTACGGGACTGCAACAGCGGTGGGCTTCCAATATATTTACCACCAGTTTGCTGGGCATGCGCCCGGCCTTCCGTGCATGGCTTTGCTCACTTGTGCAACTTTCATGCATGCACCTGGCTTTGAAAACATCCCTAAATAGGATGACATAGAGCCAGGGCGAGGGGACGGGCCCAAAACCGGTACGAACCGGCTGAATACCATTCTGGACTGCAAACTTTGATAGTAGTTTATATACGCGCCTACTACTTTTGCTTATCTGTTGGTCTGCTTGTTAGAGGAAAGTATTTTGATGAGGGGGAAAAAAAAAAGAATGAAGACTCTTGAAAGAGACCAACCTTAAAAACTTCCAGTTCTTCTAAGATCAGCTCTCCGTTTGTCGATGAGTTAGTGGGCAGTGCCACCACCTTCTGCACCGTCCCCTGGTCTGAAACAGAGAAGATGCGAACCAGTTTTGAAACCGTTGCAAAACAGAAGAGCTGAGTTTTCACGGCATGCAATGCAAAGATGAACAAAGTGGATGGAATGAATGGTACAGGAACCCATACGAAGGGGACGCAGTGGCTCAGTGGCTCAGATTGCTGAATTGTCGATTGAAAAGTCGGCAGTTTGGCGGTTCGAATCCCTAGTGCCGCATAATGGGGTGAGCTCCTGTGACTTTGTCCCAGCTTCTGCCAACCTAGCAGTTCGAAAGCACGTAAAAAATGCAAGTAGAAAAATAGGGACCACCTTTGGTGGGAAGGGAACAACATTCCGTGTGCTTTTGGCGTTGAGACATGCCGGCCACATGACCACGGAGATGTCTTTCGGACAACGCTGGCTCTTTGGCTTTGTAACAGAGATGAGCACCGCCCCCCTAAAGTCGGGAATGAGTAGCACATATGTGAGAGGGGAACCGTTACCTCTACCTTTAACCCCATACAAAACAGAAATGTGTTGCTTCTGGTAAAAAAAAAAGTTGTGAAAGCCCTCAGATATAAAGTTACATTGACCTTACAGATTATGAACATATATCTATGTCTGTGTATTATTATTATTATTATTATTATTATTATTTATTTATTTATTTATTTATTTATTTATTTATTTGTATCCCCTCCTTAATTAGTTTTGCAAATAACTCAGAGTGGTGAATATATACAACACAACTTCCTTCTCCTTATTTTTTTCCCACAACAAGCTGGTGAGATGGAGAGATGGTTTCAGGTGAGAGAGTGTGATTGGCCCCAAGTCACCCAGTTGGCTTTCATGGCTAAGGCGGGACTAGAACTCCTGTCCTCCTGTGATTGGCCCAAAGTCACCCAGCAGGCTTTCATGGCTAAGGAGGGACTAGAACTTCCCTGTCTCCTGGTGATTGGTCCAAAGTCACCCAGCAGGCTTTCATGGCTAAGGAGGGACTAGAACTCCCTGTCTCCTGGTGATTGTCCAAAGTCACCCATCCGGCTTCATGGTTAAGAAGGAATAAGAACTTACAGTCTGCCAATTTGTAGCTTGGTGCCTTAACCACTAGACCAAATGGCTGCTATGATAGATAGATAGATAGATAGATAGATTAGATAGATAGATAGAAGAAAATAGGTGATAGCTAGAGAAAGAGAGATATGATAGCTAGCTAGCTAGTTATGGATGGATGGATGGATGGATGGATGGATGGATGGATGGATAGACAGACAGACAGACAGATAGATAGAAGAAAATAGGTGATAGCTAGAGAAAGAGAGATATAATAGGTAGCTAGCTAGAGATGGATGGATGGATGGATGGATGGATGGATGGATAGATAGATAGATAGATAGATAGATAGATAGATAGATAGATAGATAGAAAGATGCAATATGGCTTTTATTCAGTACTTGGCTTGTATATATTGTTTTAGGGCTGTAATAAAATTGAACTGGACGTCTATTAACCAACAATTTTTCCTTGAGGTCTATACAGTAACTAGTTGCACATTGCATTTCAAGTAAATGAGTCCTGTTGTTTGTGGTGGCAACAATGCCCAAGACATGCCAAAGCAAACAGGCAGTGGAAAAGTTAAACATCTACCCATTGATCAAATTAAAGATATAAGTTCCTATGTCACTACAGTTGTTTTCTTGCCAGTTTTCAGACCCCGAGTCACCTGCACACATTCAAACATGAGAGGGGAAAAAAATAGGACTGCAATTGCTATTTTTGAACAATTATTGTCATGATATAAAGGCTAGAATATTTCAGAGTTCTGTGTTCTGCCCCAGCTATGGACCCCAAAGACGCAGCACACACAAAGTCCGTACAAACCTTAGTTTACTAAATTAAATCAGTCTTTTTCAAACAAAGGTTGTTAATTAACTTTCTTAACAGCCTACAAGAATCCAAAGAATAAATAATCGTAATCTTACGATGGTTGGCAGAAAGCCCAGAAGCAATTTGCAGAGAACTAAGATCAAGACGCGAAGGAGAGTGAATGAAGTTGTTCCCTGCAAATTGCCTCAGTCGTCGTCCTTCCTTAAAGAGGCTAAGGGAGTGGCCAATTAGCCCCAAGCCTTACTCTCGAGGAGACCTCCTCCTGAGGAGCCACTCCTGCCTTTTACCAGCTCTGCGTGCTCGTGCATCGAGAAGAGGCTCCTCCTCTTCTTCCTCTTCACTTATGGGAGGTTCTGGAGGTTCTGAAGGCCCTGGCTGAATCCCCACCTCTGGCACCACATCTTCTCCAGCCTCCTCACTGTCTGACTCGAGTGCCAGCTGCACAGGCTGCTGATGCAGCACCACACCAGCCTCCTTGCTGTCGGAATCAGCTACTAGCTGCACAGGCCACTGACGGGCCACAACACTCTGCTAATGTGGCCCACTGAATCCAAGGGATATTTGAGAAATGGTTATCCAGGTTAAGAATAGAATAACAGAGTTATTACTGTATTATACTTGGATGGAAGGAGCATTTATGATTGTGGCGTTTTAACATCTCTTCTTGGGAGCAATGACAATTGCAGAAAATAGTTAAGAGAGAGATAAAATTTCAAGACTCAGGGAAGTGCTTCAGGCTATCTCAGAATTCAACGAATGTGCGAATTATATATGCACCATTTATTTTTTTTCTTTTAAAATGCCTCTTGATGTGTGTGTTTGGTTGATCTTCCTCCAAACCACAGTTCTGCTGGAATATTTTTAAGTGAACTCCACGGTAATACAAGAAGCTGTGTTTGGGAAAAGCATATAATGAAAACCCACTTCTGGTTTAAAACACCATTGTTTGGGGTTTTTTATGTTGTTCGTTTTCAAGAGTTACTCCCTGACCAGAGGTGGACTTCACATAGCTTAACAAACCGGTCGGCCAGAATTGAAAAAGTGAGTGTGCATGCCTTGCGCAAATGCGCGCTGCATCAAAAACATTGGCAATTTGCTCACGCGTGCCATCCGTGCATGCATGCGGCATCACAAAACACAGTGATATAGAACAGGATTGTGCCCAGATGGGTGGGCAGCCATGTGCAGATTGCAACTACCAATTCGCATGAACCAGTCCGAACCAGCTGAATTCCACCCCTGCCCCTGACTCCAAGAGACCAGAATAAAATAAAGCAAACCATTGTAAAGATTTAGAAATACCGGTAAAACCCTTAACTATCTCGCTTACTCCTTTCCCCACGTTCAGAGAGTTCAATAACTTGTATTTATGTAGCAAATTTAATCTTGTTATTGAATTATACTGCATTCTGAGTTTGCATTTTTCATCAAAGTAACTCCATACGCACAACGCAGAGAGAAAAAGTTAAAATTAAAGTGTATCACATGTTGTAGAAATGCAAGTTTTCTTTCTTTCTTTCTTTCTTTCTTTCTTTCTTTCTTTTCTTTCTTTCTTTCTTTCTTTCTTTCTTTTTTCTTTTTTTCTTTTTTTCTTTTTCTTTCCTTCCTTCCTTCCTTCCTTCCTTCCTTCCTTCCTTCCTTCCTTCCTTCCTTCCTTCCTTCACCTTCCTTCCTTTTGAAGCTAGTTTATATACCTTCCATGAATTTAATCAGAGATTTCAATAACTTGCACTTATGTAGCGAATTTAATCTTGTTATTGAATTATACTGCATTCTGAGTTTGCATTTTTCATCAAAGTAAC